>PVIY010005970.1:0-38873 GCA_004026745.1 Myrmecophaga tridactyla | reverse complement strand
TAAAGAATGTTTTGTGGCAAGTACTAAAAAAGCTTTTTTTCAGGTCTTGAGAAAGCTGATAAGATCCAGAGAGGGATATAAAATTAAGGAATTTAGATTTAAGTAATTTCTTTAGCACCTTTAGTTTGTCAATATTCACATTTAGGCCTGCAATAGATTGATGGTGGCAACAAACTCCCAGAAATGACAGTTTGAGATAATGTGCATATTCCTCTCCATTCTCTACAAACTTATTTATTTATTTCATGTTTTCCTCTTTGTCTGTCATGTTCACGGTTACAAGTCACTGAAACAGTACCTGTTGATTCTTTTAATGTCTTGGCATTCCTGTTTGGACATTACTCCTTCCACAGGGATTTGTGAATATTTTATATACTTAACAAGCAAGCAAAACATTTGTGGCAGTTTTCTTTATTGGTTTTAAGTTAAACAAGTTCTGTTGTTGTCATATATTTAAAGGTAACAATATAGACAAAATTCTTGAAGTTTTTGGTGGTAAGATATCTTTCTTCTTGTTACAGCCCATATAAATAAAAAGATACACATTGTTGTGATTTGAGAAAAAAATAGGATTCTTGATTAAAAAGCAAAAGAGTACATGCAAGCACGCACATCCTTAAGCCATACTTCTAACATAAAAACTTGATTTGTCATCTAAGTTGGTACAGTTTCATGTATGAAGAGGATGTATAAATTGCATCTAAGAGATAAATCAAATCATATGATTGCCCTACTTAATGAAAATATATTAGCTAAAGTTGAGTGGCAGCTGTATGGAAGTTTTGATTGTTTTCCAAATATTTCCAGCTGATTCAAGATCACTGTGGTCTTTCTTTCTCAAGATCACATTTCACAGCTAAGAGGAGTGACACAGAGCTCAATTACTACCATCCCTCCAGGTAAACTGCATACCACTACAGGTCAATTGTTTAGGAGTTGCAGATTAAGGTAGACTGAGGAAGTAGATATTTGTGAAAAAATGAAAAATTACATCGAATTTGAACTAAACAAATGGGCCAGAAACCTAGAGCAAGGTAAATAATGTCACATAGTTATTAGAGTTGGTGAGTGAGTAAATATGAAGTAGAGAAGCTATTCCTTGGAGTAGATCCTGAGAAATCACTTCCCATTTTTCTTACCTTTCTGAATCCGTACATTTAGAAAACCCCTGTCATATTGATCATCTGTGTCACTTAATTTGGACAGCAGGAGCATACAAAGTTGATACACACTGAAACGTAGGAAGCGCTTATCCAGTGAGACTGTTTTCTCTTGCTTATCTTGGAAACTTGAGACTGCCACCGCCGGAACAATCCCAGGCTTTCTTAAAGAGTTATGAGAGGTTTAATTGGTAGCGCTTTTTATTCGGCTGACATGTAACAACCATAAAAGGAGCTACCTACCCGATTGGTATGAGCTAAACCAGCACAATAACTGCTCAGTTGCTGTCCAAATAATCATCCCCTAAAAGAATCAGGTTATAAATTAAAAAGTGGTTTACTGTAAGCATAAGTTTTGGATTAATTTGTTACTAAGTAAAAGGTAACTTATGCAATTCAGATTGTCTTCTCCTATAGAGAGTTTGACATAGTTTGAAATATCACAATAAAATTCAAAATAAATTAATACCAACTGGGAAATATTGAGCAAGAATAGGAACCTACAGAATTACAGGTGAAAAAAATATCTAGAATAATTATTAGAAACACATTGTGTGAAAACAGTGAATTCAGAGCAACAGGGTAAATTCACAAAGATCTCGTACTAAGGTAAAAAATAAAATAATGAAAATACAAAATATTTACTGTTTTGCTATTCTAAAAGTGAGAGAAACAAACAAACAAAACCTACTTGGAGATGGGCCAAATTGGGTAACAATGATTTTCAAATTTGGTTTTGTTTCATAAGTTGGCCATAACATCAATATACTGAGTTTTGAGCAGCAATTTTTACAAATTAGATGGAGGAAAGGAAATAATATCATATGTGTTATACAGAGTAAAGATAGTGTCTTAGTTTCCTGGTGGCAATGGGTTGACTTAAACGAAGGCACATGGAATAGAAAACTGACAAACAATAGAGAAATTCAACAAAGCAAAAGCTGAATCTTTGAAATATCAAGAAAATTGACAAAATTCCAGCTAAGCATACCAAGAGAAAACAGAACAGACCCACAGGAAAGAAAGAGGTGCTATCAGTTGTATTGCACCCCTCATATAGATGGCTGTGGCAAGGATGAATGACATGGGAGATAGGAAAGAATATTAATACTTACAGGTCTAGAATGGAAAGCCATGGCAGGCCTTAAAGGGTCACAGAGAACATGTAGCATGATAGAGCCAACTAAGCAGGCAGGGAACAAGAAGTGTACAGAGGACCTGGGAAGTACACCTTTATGATGTTGTAAAGGTAGAACCATAACTATTGATCTGGAAAGACTGAGGATTGGGGGTATTGTATTTGGCTTTTCCAGGGCTGCATTCCTTGTAGGACACAAGAAAGAAAGGGAGAAACTGCTTATCTTGTTTATCTTTATCTTAGGTCTTGAGGGACCTAATGGTAGTGTCTAAGAAGCTGAGGCATTATGACAATGCAAATCCCTTCATATTGGTCCTGACTATGGAGAAACTGAAGCAGCATGATGGTATGAAACTTTCTTATTTTTGTTTTAATTCACTACATCACTACCAACCCTTATGTAATTAAGAGAAATTTATAAATATATGAATTGTACTAAGCTATTAAATGATGATTTAATAATTAAACATCTTCTTACAACAATTAAGTAAATGGATGACATGTTAAGAATTAGTTTTTTCACTGTTGGAAAAGGACGTCGCAAAAAAGCAAATGGCGATGGCTGGACTGACCAGGAGGTAATGATAAGGCATTGTCGGTAAGAATCAACTACTTAAGTCATATGATAATTTAACTACTTAAGTCATATGATAATTCAACTATCAATAATCAAATGTATTCAAAGATAGAATTAAAAACTTCTTGGAATATTACTGATGGACAATAACTGCCCTGATGCAGAACTGGATTTAGCTAACCGTCAGCTAATTTATAGTGAAATTAGAATGGTAAATAGCTTTGCTAATCATCTTAATTTGCTTCAACTTCCATTTTTACTCAGAAAACTACAAAGAAAGAGCAGAAAAATAACTGAGACAAGTTGACATACCAACAATACTTTGCAGTGCTAATTAAGACTCCTACTTCCATGGGAAAGTAGGAACTGTAATAAACAAATCTAGCAAGTCTGTTTACCTTCACCAGATAAACTCACTCCTACACAAACATTCTGTCTGGGTAGCTTTTCAGATTTTTGACATCCAAAGATGCACTGCCCCAGACAACTCACATGGCTCACATATTCCTTGCCTTCTCCTTCCTATTCTACTATACCCTTTCTTTGTTCTAAATACATATATACACTGTTTCCCTGCAACTTTTCTTTGAGCAGCTACTTCTTTTTAGTCCTGACCCCATATGTGGCACTTCGCTCAATAAACTTATTCTGCACCTTTGTTGTCAAAGTTTGTTTTCAACTTAACCTCATCCACTAAATCATGCTGCACAAGTATATGACAAGAAAAATATAACAGGAGATCAAGCAGGGTGAGGGTTGGTAAAGAATTGAATTAGCACAAAAATTTGATTTTTCTTTTTTTTTGTCTATCCATACCCCACATTGGCTCCTCCAACTTTTAGTCATATTCATGATAATAGCATTGCCATATCTATTATATAGATGCTATACTAGGTGTAGATATTCAGAAAAATATTACCATTTTGCTATGAGAACCTAGGCCAAAGGCTGTGTATGGAGTGGACTGGGCAAGAAAGTATTAATTCAACAGTCCTGGGCTGCTCAAATTCTGTAGATTTCTAAGAAAAGCCTGTTGTAATGACTTTCTTAGCTACTTCCTGGGAGATAAACTCTGATCCCTTAGAATATTCTGCCTGATCATAATTTAGTATAGCAGTCTACACTAAATTAATTTGACCATATAGGGTTTGGTAACAGTGTGATTTAAAGTCAAGTTGTATTTTTGTATGCTTGATAGGCAGGAGTTAAGGAGGTAAGGTTAGTCACATGCAGACACTGCAAACTTATGTGACTGACCCCTAATTAAATCCCTGGACACCACAGCCCAGGTGAATTTTCTTTGGTTAGCAATCTTCAAGAGTAGTATACATTGTTACTGAGAGAATCCCTTGTGATTACACTGGGAAAGAACACTAGGAAACTTGCTTTTGTTTTCTTTCCTGGACTTTGCCCTATGTATTTTTCCACTTTGATGATCTTAATTTGTATTTTTTGGCTGCACCAAACTATAACCATGAGTCTAACAAGGTTTCTCTGAATTATGTGAGTCGTTCCAGTGTATCACAGTATCTGAGCATGCATAATAAAAGCAGAAAACTAAAGACCAAATCCCTCATCAGCAGATGTAAAATACCTTACCAAAATATTGACATTGATCCAGCGTCATATGAAAAGGATATTATGCTATGAACTAGTAAAATTGAACTCAGGAATGCTTGGTTGGTTTAGCATCTGAAAATCAATTAATACATTGATCATTACAGAAAACTTATATCATTACAGAATAAAGATCAGTAACTACATAATAATCTCAATATACCCAGAAAAGTCATTTGGAAGTAATCTAATACCTCATTTACCACAAAACCTCTCAATGTAATAAGTATACTAGAGGGGATTTTTTTTATAGAGTTCATCATAAAACTCACTGTGAACATGATATTTATGATGAAATCTAGGTGAAAGGTTGGATGCTTTCTCCCCAGATTTTGAACAAGGTAAAGTCTTATTCAAAACCTTCTTGTCATTTCTATTTAATTGTCATTTCTATTGTACTGTGTGTCTTTCTAGGCAGAAAAGAAGATGTTAATAAGAAACTCCAACAACAAAATAATTTAAGTCATCCAGTTGAGAAAAAAAGAAGTAAAACTTTTTATTCACCAAAGACATGATCCTGTATAAAGAACATCACAAACAAATGCAAAAAATACTTTGATAAGCATGTTTAGCAAGGTCATGTTTATACTACCATTGAAAAAAACATTTTAACAAACTAGCAAAAATTACCAGAATACGAAATTAAGAAAAAAGTTGCATTCACAATACCATTAAGGATAAAATACTCAGCAATAATTTTAACCAAGGAAATGCAAATGTAACCAGTATCCTGTTTGGCAATAATGCCAGCTGAATTCCGTTCCATTTTCAACAGTCCTACAAATATAAGAATACAGACAAATGAGAGGGCCAGTAGGAGCATGTAGCAAAGTTTATTAAAGAGAAGGAGAGAGAGTGCACTTCTAAAAAGTGAATGCAGACATGCACCCGGGAGAGACATACACTGAATGGAGTGGGTTAGTTGTTTTACAGGAAGGTTTTGTTGGTAGCAGGTTGTTCTGGTTTGCTAAAGCTGCTAGAATGCAATAATATACCAGATATGGAACAGCCTTTAAAAAGGAAGTTTCAAAGTTGTGAGTTTACAATTCTAAGGCCATGAAAATGTCCAAATCAAGACACCAAAAAGGGGCTACTTTCACTCAAGAAAGGCTGATGCCATCCAGAACACCTATGTCGGCTGGTAAGACATGCAGCTGGCATCTGCTGGTACCTTCCTCCTGGGCTCCACTGCTTTCAGCCTTTTTTTCTGTAGGGGTTCCTCACTTAGCTTCTCTGAGGCTGGGCTTCATCTCTTGGCTTCTCTTGGCACTATCCAGGTTCTGGATTAATTAACATCTTATGGAAAGGCACATGCCAATGTCTGCTGGGCTCTGCCTGTGTCTAGGCACCTGCTCTCTGTATCGGCACTAGAAGCATCTCCAAATATCCATGCCTCCATCAGTTCTGAAGTACTTTTCTCCAAGTGTCTGCATCTAAGGCTTCTCCAAAAGGTTCCCCCTTGAAAGTACTCTAGCAAACTAATCAAGACCCACACTGAGTTGGTGGAGTCACATCTCCATCTAATCAAAATGACATACATTTGGGTGTGCCATATCTCCATGGAAACAATCCAGTCAAAGTTTAAATCCTAAACAATAGGTTGGCCCTGACAAGACCAGACCTGGAAAGTAAACGTGGCTTTTCTGGAGCACATAACAATTTCAAATGAGCATACAGGCTTCCATAGAAACCTTTGATTACCAGGTGTTTTCTTTGTGCAGTTTCCCTTCGTGAACTTTGAACATTAGAGGTTTACATGGTTTCTATGAACAAGGTGCTTACAAGGCTAGCATTGTTTTGGGAAAGGATAACTATTGATATTTGTGGCCAGTTCATCACCCATTCAAAATTTGTCTTTGGACAATGATGTTTAGCAATCTTTACAATACCAGGCTTTCTGTTATTAGCTAAGAATTTCTTTGGACCTATGATTTTACAAACTTTTATGGTTTGGTGAGGTTTTGATAGTTTGGGGAGGTTTCAGGGCTTTCAGAGAAATTTTTGTCCCATGAAGTTTGCTGTCTTCCATTAATTCCTTTGGACCTAGATAAGGAGCTAGGGACTTGCTTTTGTCCATGAACTCTTTTAGGAGCTGGAGTAGAAACCAGGGAATTGCAGGTGTCCATTAACTTCTTCAGAGCTGGATGGGAATACAGGGACCTGCAGCTGTTCTTTTTTATCCTGCTTTACAAGTGTGTACACTGAAAATATAAGATATTGCTGAGAGAAATTAAAAAATCCTAATAAGTGGAAAGACACTTCATGTTCATGGCTTAGAAGACAATAATATCAAGGCGACAGTTTTTCACAAATTAATAAATGAATTTAATGTAATCCTTATCAAAATCTTGGGCTTTTTAAAAAATTAAAATGTGTATGGAATTGTAAAGGAACTAGAATAATTGAAGCAATTTTGGTAATAAACAAAATTAGAGAATGCTGCCTGGTTTCAAACTTAATATGTAGTCACAGTAGTTTATTCAGCATGGTATTGCCATAAGTATAATATCAGTGGAGATAAATTAAGATTAGAGAAATAAATTATATCATGTTATATTCAATTCATTTTGACAAGAATGCCAAGAAAATCCAATGGAGAAAGCAGAGAACCTTTTCAATAAATTGCGTTGGAACAATTTGATATAGCAAAAAAAAAAGAACCTATAACCCTTCCTTATACAACACAAAAACTGATTAAGATGGATCATAAACCTGAATGTAAAAGTAAAAAATGCAAAAATTCTAGAAGAAAGTGTCTATTACTTAGTGGTAATCAAAAAGTTTTAAAATATGACACCAAAGCTAGAGCTATAAAATAAAAATATTAATAAATTGGACTCCACCACAAACTTTTAAAAAGGTACCATTAAAAAGTGAAAGGGGGGTAGCAAAGATCGCTCAGCAGGCAGAATCTCACCTGCCATGCAGGGGACCGGGGTTCGATTCCCAGAGCCTGCCCATACAGGAAAAAAAAAAAAAAAATGAAAGAACAAGCACAGCCTGGGAGAAAATAGTTTCAAAACATATAACTGCTAAAAGACTTGCCTTAAAACACATGAAGAAGGCTTATTACTCATTTTTTAAAAAGACAGCCCAATATAAGTGTGCAATAAGCGCCTTAAAAGATGATGGATGTGTCCCCAAAGTACTATGTAATATGAAAATAGCCAGAATCAAAAGGCAACATATTGTATGATACCTTTTATAAAGCATTTTGAGAAAGTAAAATTCTAAAGAGAAAATAACTGTAGTTGCTGTGGTTTTAAGATAAATGGAAGCATGGCTTCAAAGGGGGTTGAGAAATTTTTGAGGAAGTCATTTAAATGTTCCTCACTTTTTTCACATAGCTGGTCACACAAATAAATGTATTTTTGAAAATTAATAGAAATTTACACTACAAACCATCAGTTTGATCATTTATATTGAACCTCAATTTTGTAAAAAGACATTTAGTAAAACAACACAAAAGCAATCCCCCCCAAAAAACATTTAAAACCGTATCACAATTTATGCTCTGATTATGAGGTAGAGGGGCCAAGAGAATGTTGCCCAATCCTACCAAGGAGCAAAAACTCCATCATTCACAAAATCATAATTCTCCTTGTGCACATCAATTTGTGAGATGGTAAGTTCACTAAGTCAAAGGAATTCCAAACAGTGAAAATTCCCCTGGGATGTGACAGGAAACATGAACTGTTTCATTTTTGGCAGATCAAAGCAGGTAGGATGTTAAAATTTTAAGATATTTTAGATGCTAAGTGTGAACGAGCATGATATTTTAATACTCCTGGGAGACATGGGAACAAAAATGACTGAAATCCCAGGCAAGATCTCTTCTGTAAGCCTTCATGAGTACTCCTGATGAAGATTTGTGGCAGAAAATAAGACTTTCAAGCCACTGAGGAAAGGACTAGGTAACCCTAACTTCTTCCAAGACCCAGGGATAGAGCCACTGCTCTAGGTAGAAGTGAAAGCCATGGACCACAAAGAAGGAGCAAAAAAAAGAAAATAAATAAAAAAGTATCTTAGACAAAAACAAATGGCACCTGAAGGAAAGGTAGAAGAAAAAGCCTTCTTGTCCCGTGGGGGAGAAAGGAAATGACCCCTGCTTTCACCCAAATCCTTAGATTCAGGAATAAGAAATAGCAATCGACAGGAGGAAGGCTAGAAATTCTGTGGCCACATATTCCAGACCATGTTCCAGACCAAGGTCTAATGCCATTGAGATGTAACCTCTGTCATTTCTAAGAAATTTTGCCTACCTCCAAGTCGGGAAGATAAAGTCAAAAAGTTCTCTCTTGCTGTCTTTCTCTCTCTCCCTCTCTCTATTGTCAATTCCCTCTCTATATTATTCATATATATAGAAACTGTAATAGATTCATAGTTTTAGCCTTGCATTTAGGGTTCTGATTCATCTCAAATTCATTTTTTGTTTATAGGGCAATGAAGATTCAAGAGTCATTTTATTAATGGTACTTTTTAAAGGGAATTCCTAGATCATATAGATGAAAGACAAATGTAAATTTTAAGTGGAAGCTCATAACAATAAATGTTTGGATAATAATCATGACTGGTAAAGATGGAGCGTCCACCTTTAATAAACCACAAAATTGTTTATTGATTTTCATCCAATAGAAAGAACAAAATACTATTAAGCTATTAGCCAGAAATGCCGATTTATAAAATCAAATTACATTTATGTGGCAGCTCTAATATAAGAGAAATTTTTCAGGACATTGTTATATAATATATATATATATATATAAAACAGTATATATTTATATATATTATATGTATAAATCATTTATATATAATATATATGTAAAACATTTTTCTATGGGCATTAGTGTCATATGGGATAATTTCCTGGATTCTCAAAAGCATTCATATGAATTTGGGAAACAATAATTTTCCATTGGTTGGAAAGTAAGTTATAGGCACAGGAAAGAGAGATGAACAGAACAGCAAACTGATGACATTCTGGAAAACCATCAGTGTTGTATAGAAAAATTTTGACTGGGTTTAATATGTATCTTGAAATAAGTAAAAAATATAAACCCCATTCATTCTATGATAGCTTTCTCAGAATAAGTACACAGGTGTTATCTATAATAGAAGACAACAACTAAGATATTGAACTTTTTCTGAGACAAATGTATGACATCTAAATTGAAGAAATCTCACAATATTCACCTTTTTGTTATGGAGAAATTTTCAGAGCATGTATTTGAAAAGAAATGAAACAGAAGAAAACATAAAACAAAAGTTAAACTTAAATTTAATTAAAGATGCTTTAAAAATATTTTCCAATACAATTATGTATAAATTCACTATCCTCTATACTCAATTGCTTTATAATATTATGTGTAGATAAGTACTCATTAAAAAAAGTGTCCCATACAAAAAGAAAATAAAATAGGGAATTTAAAGTGTTCTATTCTCCATAGTTGTCATTTCAAAATTTTGCTTAATCATATATAACTATTCGTGTTTTGAATTAAATCTCAGATGTCAAATAAATGTGATTGTAAGTTTTAGACATTTTTAAAATTTAAGTCCTCGTTTAAGGAATCTCTCTGGATTTCAGAGGCCCTGTATGCAACAATGCAATATCTTGCCGTTACACATTTGTTGAATCATTCCAAGTCCTGCTAGGTTTGAATAGGTCCCAGAGCAAGGAAAGTCTTCCACATCCAGATTTTTGTACAAGTGGTTATCCATATTGCCTTTTTTTTAATTAATAGAAATAATGATTTTTTAAAAGTTGTTATATCAAGTATTTACAAAATGACTCAAAGTCATAGTGTCAGAAATACGAGCATTGTGGAGTGATAGTGTCTGGAAGTGCTAAGATCAGTGTCTGGAGCTCAGCAGTAGGGAAGGGTCATGTTCAGTAGATGCAGAATCAGCTACCATTTTCTAACCAGATCAATTCTGCATAAAAATTTGATAGTAACTTGCATTCTTTGTTTCCTGTCTAAAAATTCATTTTAGTAATGATTTTAATTATGACTTCCCCCAAACTCCTTTTATGAATAAGTTACTTAGACCCCTGATGCACTATCATGAGAGCCTGTATTTAGAAATGCAAATATCAACCCCTCTACTTCCCCCAGTTAAGATGTCCATATCCTCGTATCTGGTACATGGCATGATGTAACTGAGAAATATGGACAAAAGCCTTTCCTGACTATGAAATGTCAAACTGAGAAGATCTCAAAGGCAGAGAGCAAATAAAGAAATGTTATAGATTCCTTATGCAATGCTGTTCTTTTCAGGGAATCCATATTCTTTAAAAAAAAAAATCAGGTGGTTAGTGAGAAACTGTGAGATTTCCTGTATAGTTAATGCCAAGGACAGTCAATATTCTTTTGGAACTACCATTAGAAAAAAAAGATAATGATTACAATTTGACAGAAAATAAAGCTGATGAATAAGCCAATTGCAACCCCCCTCAAACTAGCAGTAAATCTCCTGATCTAAATTAAATGTATCAACTCCACAGTGCCAAATTGCACAATATTATAAAACACATTTCTTTTTATAGTACTTGTCACTTACATTGTTGCAGAAAGATGCTATGAAAAACTTTTAAGAACATGTAAGCTATTATACTAACACCAGGATTTTCAATAAAAATGCCATATACTTACTCCAAATTAAATTCCATGTGATATTTGCTTTTGTGAGTATAGAGTTTGATGTGCATATATTTAAGAGTAAATATGAAGAAACTGGCTTCTCTTTATGACTGAAATATTTTATATCAAAGAGTATTTCTTGGTATCATACATATGATACTTAATAAGTAAAAACAAAAGCAAAACAAAAAGAAACAGAAGAATAAAGAGTCACTAGGAGTTCAAAAGTACATCACTAACTCCTCATGAAACTTTTAAAATGTCTCATAAGAAAAAGGAAAATGAATGAAAAGAAGTTATTTATACGACAAAATATCTGTTTTAATTTTCATGTGAACTTTCTATGTGAGTATATATGATTCTTACAAAATCATATGATTCTTACAAAACCATATCATTTAGTTATTTAATGATTTACTACCTTGAAAGATATCATCCACAAGACACTTTTTCCAATCTGCCCTGAACACTGTTTCATTGTCCCATAATATTCAACCATTAGATAATTAATTTATAATGGAATTGAATAGGAGAATAAGATATTTAATTTTATCACACACCATAGAAATCACATAGCTTACTAAAAGTACATGTTGCTTACCCATTGTAATAATTTTTGCTCTGTATTTCTAAATATTATTTTAAGATACTCAATGAGTATTTCTTCCCACTGAACTAAACTGTTCACTGAAAATAAATCTTAGGTAAATAAGACATATCCAGAAGGATGATTTTCATAATGTCTCTAAAAATTGATTTCCAAATAAAAGATATTTCAGATATCAATTTATGAGTTATTATTCTAAATATTTTAGGAACAAATGAATGGAGTATTTTTAATACTGTAAATAAGATATAATGATATTCAGCATGCTTGCTATCTGTTTGTTATTTCTCACTATGCCGGTTCAATTAGGTTGGCTTATCTGGATGTTTGCTATCATGATCTAGGAATGGAAATAAGGTATAAAAACGCAAAGCTAGTTAGTGGGCTATCTTCTTAGAACAATCATTTATTTTTTAATGATACTGTCATAAAGTAATTATTTTGTAAATTTGTGCTCTACCGCTTCAAATTGTGTAGGCCATTTGAGAATGTTTGCTTGTATCTTCTCTTGATCTTCAGTGGCTGTTTTTAACACATATTCACAATTAATCTACCTCAAAACAAATATGTCTAGATGACATTGTCCGGCCTGAGAACAAGGATGGGCAAGTAAGTTGAATTGTACCCAATGTAAGACTGACTCTTTTTGTTTTGTTGTGGTGGTGGTTGCTTATTTTCAAAGCCATGAATAATCATATATGTGCATATGCAAAAACACATCTGAGTGGAATTGGTTCACTGATGTCTTTCTTACTTGCTTATGGAAGTATGCACCACTTACTATAACTTTGAATTCACAGTATAAGTTTTCTTAGGTTTGTAAGAATCCAAATCATAATTTTTTTATATCAATAGTTATTTCAGAACCCTCAAATACTAAATACAAAAAAATACATTTGTATTATACTAAATACAAAAAAAAATATTCTTCTACTCAGTGAATTAGTCTGCTCAGACCTAAAATCAGCATTACTAGCATTAAAATTATTTTTATGACAAGCTTTGGGAATTTCCTCTTATCTTTAATTGCAATACAAAATTTTAGAAATTTGCAATCACAGTTGTAGAGACTTCTTTTGGGACAGCTTGGAATGCATGGAAGAATTTACTTGCAAATTATTTAATATCTTGAAAGAAATCATCCATGGAGATTTTTTCCCAAAAGTTTAATTTATATGATAATTGTATTGGTTTGCTAAAGCTGCCATAATGCCATATACCAGAAATGGAACAGCTATTAAAAAGAGACTTTATTAAGCTGCAAGTTTATTGTTCTAAGGCTATAAAAATGTCCACAATAAGGCATCCGGGGAAAGAAACCTTGAGTCAAGAAAGGCCAATGGGTGGGGAAAACCTCAGCAGGGAAGGCTTATGGCTGGCATCTATGGGGACCTTTGGCTTCTGGTTTTAAACAGCTTCCCCAGGGGATATTTTCTTTCTGCACCCCCAAATATTTGGGTCCCATGTGTATCTGCTCTCTCTGTCAGCACTCAACGCATCTAAGCTTCCTCCAAAATACTTCCCCCTTTAAAGGACTCCAGAAAACTAGTCAAGACCCGCGTTGAATGGCCATAGTCACATCTCCATCTAATCAAAAGTTCATACCCACAGCTGGGTGCATCATATCTCTGTGAAAACAATCAAATTAAAAGGTCCCATCCACAAAAGGGTGTGTCACATTTCCATAGAAGGAATCCAATCAAAGTTTCCACATACACAGCAGGTCTGCCCCATAAGATTGTATTAGGAAAGAAAAATACATGCTTTTCTGAGGTACATTACATTTTCAGACCATCAAAATATTGAATTTTAATATATACAAATTATGCATTTCCTATATATTCCTTATATAGAATTTTCCTTGAAGATTTTTTAATCCTTTAAATTAGGTAACTTTTTTAGTTATCTGACTATATTTTACTTGTTATAATTAAATACTATTTAATAACTTTTTCAAACAATATCATAGTCATAGAAAAATTGAGCAGATAGTACAGAATTCCCATATATACATTATATATGTATATACAGAATATATATATACACATACATATATACAGAATTCCCATATATACATTTCTACTTCACCTATTAATATCACAACAATATGATATATTACTAATACAAATACTAATACATTATTATTCAATGAAAGCCCATAGTTTAATTAGATTTCATAACATTTTACCAATATCCTTTTTCTGCCCCACAGTTCCATGGAGAATGCCATATTACATTTAGTTGACATGTCTTTTTGAGCTCTACTAGGCTATGGCAGTTTATCAGACTATCTTTGGTTATGATGAACATAGCAGTTTTGAGGATTTCTTATGTTTTAGTTTGCTAACTGCCAAAATGCAATGTGCCAGAAATGGAATAGCTTTTTAAAAAGGGGAATTTTATAAATAACAAGTTTACAGTTCTAAGGCCATGAAAATCTCCAAATCAAAGTAAATCTATACACTATTCAAACTAAGGCACCATCAAGAGTTTACCTTCACTCAAGAAAAGGCCAATGAGTTCAGCATTTTTCTTTCAGCTGGGAAGGCACATGGGGAACATGGAGACAGTCTACTAGCTTTCTCTCCTGGATTCTTGCTTCATGAAGCTCCCTGGTGGCATTCTCCTCTTTCATTTCCAAAGATGTGGCTCTGTGGTTCTCTCATCTCCTCGTTCTCAAAAGGAACTCTCTCCAAAATGTCTCCTTTTTTATAGTATTCCAGTAAACTAATCAATACCCACTAGAATGGGTAGAGACATGTCTCCATCTAATCAAGTTTAATACCCACAATTGATTGAGTCACATCTCTGTGGAGATAAAAATCAAGTTTCCAATCTATAGTACTGAGTACGGATTAGAAGAAACTGTTGCTCTCACAATATTAATTGGATTAAAACATGTCTTTTCTAGGGTACATAAATCCTTTCAAACCAGCACAACTGGTCAGATAAATTTTAGGATGCCCATTTTTGGAATTTGGCTCATATTGTTCTCATGATAAAAGTGGGCTAATGTGCTATTAGGAGGAAGTCCTCAAAGTAAGGCACCATTATCTTCACATTTTATTAAGGGTACTATTTTAGTTTCCTAACATTTTTAGTTTCCTAACATGGCTAAAGCACATGCCCTGAAATAAGTTGGCTAAAATAATGGGACTTCATTTGCTTACAGTTTTGAGACATTTGAAAAACCAATGCATCATCAAGGAAATGTTTTCCATCTACCAGCAATCCTTGGCTCCTCTGTCTCATGGTAAGATACTGGTGGCATCTCCTGGTCTTTCCCTTCTCTTCTGGGTTTCACTGATTTCAGCTTCTTGCTTTTTGGATTTCTCTTTTATATCTGAATTTCATTCTCTTATAAAGACTCCAGTAATAAGATTATGATCCATTCAGATTGAGGTGGGTCACACATGAGCTGAAGTAGACTCATCAAAAGGTCCTATTTATAATGGTTTAACCCAAAGGAATGGATTACATTTAAGAACATATTTTTCTGGGATACATACAGTTCCAAATCATCACAGGTACATATTATTAATATGAATTATGCTTGTTGATATTGTACTTGATAATCTGGTTGAGGCAGTATTTATCAGGTCTCTCCAATGTAAAATTATTCTTGTTTTCATCCTCCCTTTAATATACACGTAATCATTTTTACCTGTGCTTTCCTCTTTATAGACTCTTCTGTTAATGCATATTTTCTAGATGTTGGAAAACTAAAAAAATAAATATATAATTCAAACTAACAAAAAAATCTTGGCAAATGATTAGGATATAGCCATGTATAATCAGCTTATTTTGGTGTATACATGAGTAAAAGAGCCAATAACACAATAAAATCATCCAGAATGATGGAAAATTTGGAATTGGTGGGGATTCTTTCAGAGCATGAACATTGGTAGTCTAATCTTGGCAAACTGTTTGGTTATAAAATTCCAAGATTTGTGAGGTCTAAAAGTAAGTGGGATTGTGTGCCTTCTTTCTCTAATTGCACTCTTGGTACATATTGAATTTCCTCAAAAGAAATAGGCAAATGGAAATTTTTTTTTTAAATGCATTAGATAACATCTTAGTTCTCCAGGGCTGATATGATGAATATCACAAATTGCTTGGGTTAAACAACATGAATTTATTGTCTTAAAGTTTTAGATGCTAGATGTTCACCATCAATGTACTGACAGGGCTTAAGTACTCCTACAGTATGAACCATTCCAGCAATCATCCATCACATGTCCATCTCTTACTCCTTGTGACTGCTTCTCTGTTTCCACTGAATTATGGTTTCTACTTCTGAGTTCAATTCCCATTTTTAAAAGGCATTCAGCCAAATTGGTTTAAGACTTACCCTTTTGTCACACCTTCACTAATAACAGCATCCTCAAGTGGGTTCACACTTTTGTGAGGGAAGTGATTCAATTCTCAATAGTCTGCCCTCTAGGCCTCCAAAACACATGTATTTTCCACATGCAAAATAAATTGGCCTTATCTCAATATCCTAAAAACTTAAATCCACTTCAATAACAATTACAAGTTCAAAGTCTCATCAAAATCAGTTATGCATGTGGTCTGTTCTGGAGCAGTATTTCTCTCACTCTGTGGACCTGTGAAATCTAGACAGCAATTACATGCTTACAAATATGAGATAGGCATAGACTAGATATTCTCATTCCAGAAGAAGGAAATTAGGGTTCATGGGCCCATGTAATTTTGAAACCAAGCAGGGCGAATTCCATTAGATTACAAGGTCAAAGAGTTGTCTGTGACTCAATGCTTTCTACTTAAGTCCTACTGCAGTGGGAGCTCAACCCTTTTCCAGAGATTGGATAGTGACTATGTTGTCCTCAAAGGCTTTGCTGTAAGCCCTACCCTTTCTGAGCACAAAGGTAGTGGCTACATTCTCCCCGTGTGCTAGGCAATAGAGCCTGCCCTCTTTGTGCATTGGAGTAGGAGCAACATTTTCCTCAAACACTGGAGTGGAGGCCCCATCTTTTCCAATCACCAGATGCCAACTGTACATTCCTTGAGTTATTGAGCATAGATTCCAATCTCAACAAGGGTGGCAGACACACTCCCTGAATGCTGGAGTGGAAGACCCATTCCCACCAAATGCTGGGATAGAAGGCCTGCCCCTTCCAGTTGCCAGGGAAGGAGCCCCTCCCTCTTGTCCTGAAGAAGTCTCTTTAGTGCAGACCTGTGTTTCCATAATTTTGGCCTTGAAATCATTCTTTTCTCATTTCATCCCACTCATTTCAAGGGGTTCTGGGCTATCAGACAAAGGATCTTCAACAGATCATTCCTGGATAACTACACATTATACCTGACTTCATTGAAAGGGTTGATTGGATCCATCAATTATTAACCTTATCTCCTTAGAAAACAGCTGTTCCATCACACTCTTTTACAAAGCCCAGCTCTCCGCGAACTCACTTCTCAGAAACTCAGGTTGACTCTCTTAGAAATGCTTCTCCTCCTAGTCTCTGATCATTCCATCTGGATAGGCTGAGAGTTTTCCAAATCACCAAGTACTGGTTCCTTTTTAACATAGCCCTTGGCTAAGTCCCTTTCCTCTCTCATGTACTATAGGCAAAAATGATAAACAAAGCTGGATCTAACACATTTTGCGTACAAATCTCCTCATCTAAATATCAAAATTCATTGTTGACAAGTTTTGCCTTCCATTTGACATCAGAACACAATTTCATCAAATTTTCTGCCATTTTGTAACAAAGATTACCTTTCCTTCAGTTTCTAATAATACATTCAGCATTTCCATTTAAGCACACACTAGATTCATCTTTAAATCCATATTTCTAACAACATATTGTTCATGATGATATACGTATTTTCTAAGATGATAGAAACTTTCCAGTTATCTTTACTTTTTTTCTGAGCCAACATCAGAATCACATTTATGTCCATATATCTACCAACAGGCTCTTCAAGGCAATCTAGGCTTTTTCTATCAAATGACTCAAAATTCTTCTAGTTTCTATCCTTTACCTACTTCTAAATCACTTCTACATTTTTAGTAATTTTAATAGCAGCACCCCATTTTCTCTTACCAGAAAGTGTTGTTTGTCAAGGGTTGCTATGACAAATACCCACACTAATTGAGTTAATAAACAGGAATTTATTGGCTCACAATTTTGGAGGCTCGAAGTTCAAAATCAAGATGTTCTCTCTCTCTCTCTCTCTCTCTCTCTCTCTCTCTCTCTCTCTCTCCTTCTGGTATCCCCTATTGCCTACATCTGGCTTCTATTTCCCTGTTCAATTTTGTCTGCTTATAAAAGTTTTGGCCATATTGCAATAAGGTCCACCCTACTTCCATGTGGACACAGGCTAACTACTTATAGTATCTTCATAAATTCCATTGACAAATAGATTCACACCCACAGGACTGGGCATTAGGACTGGAACATGTCTTTTGTGGGGAACATGATTCAATATCCAATGTATGGACACAGACTTTTCCCTCACTCTGGAGCAGCACTAGAATAGAAAAATGTCCTCCCATGTGAATGGCAGCAGCCTGGAAAGCAGAAACCAACTTCATCCTGCAGGTGGTCTTTGCAGTGGTGAGGAGAGTGCAGTATGATCTATGCATTGTTGATACATCAGAAACCAGGAATTGTATACATTCCCTGGTAAAATAGAGATAAGACAACGATTGATTTTAGGATTTCATCTATTTAAAATATTCATTAAATTTTTTCATTGCACTCTACCATTGCCTGTAGAAGATTATCTATTCTGAAAAAAAAAAGCATCAACAACAATAAGCCTTTAATTTTTGCTTTGCTATACAGAAACCAAGTAAAATGAAAACTTTTGAAAGCCAAAATTGATTTTATGGCACACTCTGAACAATCAACCCATTTTCTAAGGGGGTTGTTAATTTAAACAGGCAGTAAAGACAGTATTAATGAAGTTTGCAAGTATAGAAAATGGATGTACAAATAGCAATATCAGTCTTACCAAAGGATTCTTTTAAGACATTTACAATAACCAATGTTCTTTTACATATAACACAAACTAAGTCTGAACTTTTTATATTAATGCCACCAATATATACCTTGTATTTTTTCAAACTGTATATAATAAGAAAACTGTATTTAAAATCATTTATAAATTTCATTTTGCAAAATGTTTTTTAATGTATCCATGAGTATGTGCATTCACTTTATGACCACATTTATCAATGTTCACAGAACACAAATTATTTAAGTAGCCTTGGTTTCTGAATATACAACAAAGCTAAATAACTAATCTTACCACAGGCAACCATCTTCAAAGTTCTCCTATGGTCTGACAGCTAGAGCTCTTCAATATATCAGAGATTAACTGTTGGCTTATGCTACCTGTTAAGAACAAAATTCAAAACTATTCATTTGTGTAAAATAAACACGCCTATAAAGCAAGCATATACTTTGAAGAAAATACAAGAATATATTTGAATGGGAAGTATTAGCAGAAAAATGAATAATATACTAGAAGAAGGTAGGTAAGCAACATTTAATTTTGTAAAAATCTAATATAGTCCATCCAATGAGACATTTGGTAATTATAGTGATTTCTTCTTCCAAATACACCATAGAATAGATTGAAACCAAAAGTTTTTTAAGATTTGCTAGATCTGCCGTTTGCTAAATGTGATATATTTGATATTTATCCTCCTAAATCTCCATTTCCATATCAGTTTGAAAAAAAACCCACCATATTTGTGGTAAATATTAAATACATTAATTATTGAAAAATGTTTTATTAAGTAGCAAGAAAGTAGAAGACCTCAGTAAATATTATTTTTTGTTAGCAATTTTTAAAATTAACTTTTGTAAATTGAGCTAAACTAAGTTTAGACTGAAAACTGAAGTTTTCTTGCCACTCCACAAACTTATTTTTCATCATGATGCAATTTGTGATTTTCCATGGGTAAATAACTTAATGAATTATTATCAATATTATTAATGTTAATCATTATAAATAATATTAATATTAAAATACATTTGTCCAATTGCTATAACCGATTACTGTACCATTTCAACTTAGTGGTATAAAGCAGTTACTAATCTATTATGCTCTTAGATTCTGTGACTCAGGAATTTGGACAAGGCTTTACTGGACATTCTCCCTTGGGATGGTTTATATTGTTTCAGTTGTATGTCAGTTGGTGCTACAATTATCTGAAGACATAAGTAGGCTTGGCATCATGATGGCTTCCACACATAGCTTGTAGATGCTGCTTTCTGTTGGCTGGAAATTCTTATGGTACTGTTGACTGTAGCACTAATATGTGACCTCCACATCATGATGGTGTCAGAGTGCATAGATTCTCTCAGAAAAAGAGTCCCAGGAGAACCAGGTGGAAGCTACATGGCTTTTTATCTCCTAGCCTCAGAAGCCAAAAGCACAATTTCCACCTATTCTAATCACACTCATGCCCAGATTGAGACAGAGGATACATGAACTCCCTACTCATGATGGGATGAGGAAGGCCTTTTTATATTGTAATTAACATATGAGATTGTAAATGGACTTGGCAAGGCCTGTCTTTGTGATTGCATTGGCATTTGAGAAAGATTATGCATTTAGTTCTGCACTCTGATGAGCAGAGGTTTTATACCTGATTGGATAGGCCTGTGTTTATTTGGTCTTCTGTACCTGTGAGTTTTTTAAATTTTCTTATTAGAGAAGTTGTAGGTTTACAGAAAAATTATGCTGAAATGCAGAGTTCCCATACACCCCTTCTCACACAGATTGTTCTATTAACATTTTGCATTATGGTGGTTCCTTTGTTACAATTTTGAAACAATATTATTATAATTAAACTATTATCTATAGACAACAGTTTACATTAGGGTTCATTTTATGTGATGCTCAGTCCTATGTTTGTTTGTTTGTTTAAATGTTTACTCTAGTAACCTATATCCAATCTAAAATGTCTTCTTTTAGCCACAGATACATGATTCGCTGGTGGTGTTAGCTACATTCACAGTGTTGTGCTGCCATCATCATTATCCATTACCAAAACTTTTCTATCACCCAAAACAGAAACTCCATACCAATTCAGCCCAACCCCTTGTAACTAGTATTCTAAGTTCCTGACTCCATGAACTTGCTTATTCTAGTTATTCAATATCAGTGAGTTCATATAGCATCTATTCTTTTATGTCTGGTTTATTTCAGTCAATATCTTCAAGTCAAGATTAATCCACATTTATCTCTGTATCTAAACTTCATAGCTTTTTACAGTTGAATAATAATACAATGGAATACCCATTGTGTATATATATATAATATATATATTATATATATATAGTTTATCTTTCATCTCTTCATGGACACACAGTCTGCTTCTACCTTTTGGCAATTGTGATAATGCCACTATAAACATCAGTGTACAAATATCTGTTTGAGTCCCTGCTTTCAATTCTTTGGGATGTATACCCACAGATAGAATGGTCAGATCATATGGTAATTGTATACTTAAATTTCAGGTAACTGCCACAGTATTTTCCACAGCAGATAAACATTTTACATTCTTACCAACAATGAATGAGTATTTTTGTTTCTCCACAACCTCTCCAACCTGTGCCCATGATTTGATAAATACCTACATTTAGTTAAGGATTATAGTGCTAGGAATTTTATTGCAACAAAGATATACCAGATTAGAGAGTATTCTCCAAATAGCTCCATCAGAATCACTATTTTAGTAAACACAGAAAGGTAAAACAATAAGAATGTTATAAAGTAACTCCTACCTGAAGAAGTATGTTCCATTTTCTATTGAATTTTTATTCTATTAAATTTCTATTGAAATTTAAGAAATCTTGTGTAAAACAATGGTCAAGTAACAAAAGAATTACTAACAAAAATAAAGTGGAGCATGAAACATTTTAAAATGTTTATACAAATCAAAATAAAAGTGTGAAAATTTCAAAACATATTTTGAAGTGAATTGCTTTGATGTTATTTTCCTATTTTAAGAACTCATTTCCTATTTTAAGAACTCATAATGAAAATCTATTATGAGATTCATATGAAGCAGGGAACTTCCATGCCTGCCTTGAATTTTAGTTTTTATATAAAAATTATAGTAAATCTGTTGTAAAGCTATTTTATTGCAATAGTTTTACAAATACAAGCAATATTTTAAACTACAAAACATTGTCTACAACTCAGTGAAGCAGCATCCTGAATGGTTATAGGAATCGATTAGGAATCCTCACTGCATTCTATTATCTTGGAAAAAGAAATTCAATAAGTACAGTTTAATATATATAACAAATTGGGATCATATATGTAAGTGAGTATATAAAGCCTTATCCTAAAATATTAGGTGCAGATGTAGTTTTATAATTCAGAATGTTTTTAGAATTTAGAAAAGTAAGTTTTATGTGCAAATATATTATATTGTATAATACCACCTTCAAGGTCAATGTAAACACACTTCCATCAAATCTATTGAAGTTTCTTCATGGATGTGTATAAATATTCATAATATGTGGAATAATAACACATTAATAAGTGCAGGTAAAATCAGATTTTCAAAATGATCTTGGAATAGTCTATCTCTCTCGTTCTCTCTCTCTTTCTCTCTCCACACACACACATATAAACAAACACATAATTTTTCCTTTGTCATACTCAATGTATCCTTAAATATTTAATGCATAATGTTGAAAATATAGAATAAAACCAAATAGAATGATAAATATGCATATTTAAAAATAACTTTGAGAAAATGAATTATCAGTGAATTTAATCCTAGATCAGTCAGAGTTTTGCTTATATTGGCAATAAGTACACTAGATTTGGTATCAAGAGAATTTGGTCTGTCTATACTACTATCTAATTTGGCAAGTTTAGGCAAATTACCATAACTCATTTGGTCTTTTAAAACTAAGAATCTTAAACTCTCTGTAAAAAGAACTTTAAGTATATGCCTTCTCAGTTTTCTTTTGATCTAAAATTGTTTAAAAAGGTTATTGTTCATTACTTTTCTAGAACATGTTACTTTGTCAATGTTTAGAAATGAATCCATTTGTTTCCCACAGAAATGACTATTCATCACTGGGTAGCTCAGCATCCTAAACTTTCTTTCCAGGAATTACAGAAGCTCTAGTTTATTTTGATGACAAATTTTCCAAATGATATAAGCAGATAGTAGGAATGAATTATTCTGTGTTAAAAGACAACCATGTATCCTGTTACGATCAGTTCTGTTGGACAATCTAACTGCAAATTGTTGAAAGTAAAAATAACATTGGGATAGACTATGAATGGTGTTATAGGAACATATGTGTTTTTAAGTAGATTCTCAGAGGGATGATTCTCTTTGCAGTGGGGTCCTGTGAAGTTGACGTTATCTATGCTGTATAATATCATGTGTTTTCAGATTCATACATTGGAATGATCTTTGACATGTTCCATGATGGTATTAACCATAATCTTAGTTGGTTATTCTTAAGGTACTAAAACAGACATAATCATGATTGTTGCTTACAATTAGTATAGGCATTCATAGTTTGCTCAAGATACAATTTTTGTATCATATTTTGCTCATGCATCATTTGTCTTCTTCCTAACATATCTCTTAAAGGAGTACTTCTAAAGAAACCATATGGGCATTCTGGCCTTTAATTCCTCAAATATGTTTTGTTCTACCTTAATTTAATTCTCTCCTGTCTTTCTCCTTCCTTATAATATATTGCTATGCTTATTGGTTGCCTTAGGTCCTTGAGGATCTGTTCATTTTTCCTTATTAATTTTGGATTTTACTCTTCAGATTGGACCATATTTATTATCTATCATCATGTTCAATGTTTCTTTATTCTGCCAATTAAAATAGTTATTGAAACCTTCCTTTAAATTTATTTTCACTCCAAATATTGCAATTTTCAACTACGTAATTCCTGTGTGATTTGTTTTTAATAAGATGTATCTATTGAGAATCTCTATTAGTTGGTCATTTGCATCATACTAACCTTAAATATTTAACATAGTTTCCTTTAATTTTTTGAGCATATTTATTCTAGATTTTTAAAAATGTTCTTTTTTATCCTAAGTCCAATATCTCAATATCCTCAGAGGCAATTTTTATGCATATTTTGTGACTGGGTATGGGTCACACGTTAATTTTTTTTCTTTTGTCTGTCACTTTTGTTGGAAACTGGACTTTTAGATAAGATAGCATAACAACTTTGGATTCTGATCTCTCAAGGATTCTTGTTGTTTTCTTTGTTGTTTGTGTGCTAATAACTTTTCTTTGGCTAATTCATTGGAGTCTGTTTGATGTCTTTTCAGATTGTTTTTAGCTCTTGCTTTTATTTTAAGGGTGGTGTTTCAGTTTCCTTGTTGAAATAGTATGAAATAGTTTGACTTTAAAAATGGGAATTTATTGGCCTAAAATTTTGAGACTGAGAAAGTGTCCAAATTAAGGCATAATCAAGATTATGCTTTCTTCCAGAAGACCAATGCCAATGATCTCTGGCTCTAATACCAAGTAGCAAGGCATATTATCACATTTGTCTGGTCTTTCCCTTCTCTTGTGGGTTTCATTAATTTTAGTTTCTTTCTTCCATGACTTTCTCTTTCTCTCCCTCTGTATTCATTCCATTTATAAAGGATTTAAGTACTATCCTGAATGAAGTGAATCAAACCTTAAATGAAGTAGTCACATGACTAAGCTTATACCCACAGGAATGGATGTGATTTAATAACTTATTTTTCTGGGGTACATACAGCTTCAAACTACCACACTCTACTCTATGGACCCTGAAAAAAGAAAACATTCCTTATACATGCAAAATGCACTCATTCCAGCACAATAACTCAAAAGCCTTGTGTCATTTCAGTAATCAGACAAAGCAAAAGTCACATCAGAATCAGATATATGTGTGTTCTGTACTGGAGAAAACGTCCACTCAGTCTGTGACCTGTGAAATATAGAGAACAAATTATCTGCTTACAATATACAATGGAGAGACATTATATATTTTGAATATTCCCATTATCATATGAAGTTGGAAGGAAAACAGAAATCATAGTTTCTAAGCAATTCCAAAATCCTGCCAGCATACTGCATTACATTTCAAGGTCTGAGAGTCATCTACCAAACAATGTTTGGTCCTCTGGACCTATTGGAACAGCAGCCCCAACCACTTCCAAGTACTTATGAAGCAGTCATGCTTTCCCCAAACATTGAGGTGAAGGCTCCACACCCTTCAAGCATTAGTGTGGCAGACAAATCCTCCAAAATCCCTGGGGCATTGGAGAAAACTGGAGTAATATCACTTTTCCTGAACAACCCGGTGGAACGCGCACTCTATCCAAATGTCGGGGCAGACTCAACCTTTCAACACACATGGGTAGACTTGTTCTCTTGACTCAAGTAGATATCTTCAGTCCAGATTTCAATTTTGATGTCCTATCCTTAAAGTGATTCTTCCTTCAATCTGCAGTTTTCTGTCCCTTTTAGTCCAGACTGGCAATGGTTTCTTTCACACAGATCTCACAAAATCTTGCTGATTTTCCATGCACTACACAGGGGCCCAATCTATCAGACAGTAGAACTTTCCACAGATTTTTTCTGGATAACTGCACCTCCAGTCCTGATTTGCACTGAAATGGCTGATTGAATCCATGTTCAGTTAAACCCTCACATGGAGTACTATTCCCTGGGGACTTGCTTTCCAGAAACAAGAGTTTTCCAAACTATCAATTTATGGTTTATTTGTGCCCAGAAGTTCACGTCTCAGCTTATCCCTTTCTTCTTGCATTTTACTATTAGCTACAAGAAGGAATCAGGTTGATTTTTCCACATCTAGCTTGGAAATGTCCTCAAAAAAATATACAAGTTCAGCACTTTCAAACTCTGCCTTCCATTTGACCTAAGAATGCAATTTTACTAAATTACCTGCCACTTTAAAAGAAGGATCACCTCTCCTCCAGTTTCCAATAACACATCCATTGTTTTCTTCTCATGCCTCATCAAAAGTATCTTTAGCATCCATATTTTATAGTCTTTTCAAAGCAATGTAGGCCTTTTCTCTTAAGCAACTCACAAGTTTTCCACCCTTTATCTATACATTACCCAATTCTTAAATACTTGAGATTGTTTAAACACAGCATATATGACATATTGAAAGGAAGGCCAACCAAGCCAAAAAATATTCAGTCCATTGATCTGAGAGTATACTAAGTATAGTAAAGCCTAGATGAGAGAAGGAGCATATATAATTTTACTAACATAACTAATTGAATTACATTGCAACCTCAAAGAATTCTAGGTTTGTAATTTTCTTCAATTTCCCTAAATAGTATACCAGATCTGACATCTTGACTCCCTCTGACATATTAAAAAAGAAGGTGAGAGAAATCAGTGACTAAATGGATCCAAGAATTTCTCAACTGAGAAATAGAACTTTTCAGTATAAAGGTATTGAATTAAGAAAAAAAAATCAAGGCTTTGATATAAGTACTTAAGGAGAAAGAGATAGAAAGACTGAGTTTGAAGAGAAAACAACAAACTTTATGTTTTATGTTTTACCTATCCCATACCTGATATTCACTAAATTTTTTTTTGTTCGGAGGGGGTTGGGCTCATACATGAAACATCAAGGCAAGAAGTAATGTATACATCCATATTTGATTAAAATTTCTGTTTAAAAATCTAGATAAAAATTTTTGATTATTAAATAAGAATCCATGCCACAAATTAAGCCAATCATGCTCAATTATAGGTCATAGAGAAGTTAAAATGTCTAGGTAGAAATACATGGTAAAATTTTATATCTAAATTACAGGCAAAATATTTGGTACTGGAAATCTACCAGGAAGCATAAATTAATTTGAAAAATAAGAGGACTTCAAATAAAACAAAGTAAATACTGTAAACCGTTAGCATAGGCAAAACAGTCTCACTATTATTATTTAGGCAGCAATAATTCTCATTATAAATAATCATGTTCCTACAGGCTTTTTTGACCATTATACTGAAGCAAAGGATTGTGAAGAAATTGTACTTAACATGCAATTCTTATTTCAATATAACCCATGAGATCCATTAAATCAAATGAGCATAAAATTGGGGGGCTGAGATAATAAGTTCTCCAGATTCTGAGATAGTATTGATTTATCAGAGTGTGCTGAGTCTATTTAAACATAAAAGAAGCCAAAGAAAGGTAATTCATATATTTAAAAACTGTAGTACTGGGGTAGGCAGAATTCCAAATGGTTCTCAAGACTCCTTTCCTCTTGTGTGCTCCTTGTGTAACCCCATACACGAAGGTTTAAGCGGGCCCTAGGAATGTGAAGTGATATATGGCATTGCCATTAACAGGTTACATAACAAAGGTGAAATGTCTTTTTATATCAAAAAAAATTTGGAGATGTAATTAAGGTCCCTAATCCGTTGACTTGAGTTAAGCATTAGATAGATTATCCTGGGAGGAGGGCTGAAACCAAAAAGGGTTTGGAGACAACAGGCATTCTCCTTGCTGTTATTGAGAAGGTGACCACGTTAGAGGGTGGGTAATGTGGTAAGGAACTAAGAATGTTTTTTGGCAGCTCTAAGGGAGTTTTGGCTGACAGCAAGAAAACAAGGTCTTTAGTTATACATCTACAGGAAAATGAATCTTGTAAAGAACCAAAATGAGCATGGAAACAAAATCTTCCCTAGTCATGCCCCCAGATGAGACTACAGCCCAACTGACTATTTTATTTCAATCTGTGAGACCTTAACTGTGCCCAGAATTCCAATCCACAGAAACTGTGGGATAATAAATGGGTGTTGTTTTAAGCTACAAAGTTTGTGATACATTTTTTAAGATGCAATCAATAATTAATACACAATAATGCAGTCATTCCCTGGAACTTCAGATGAAACAGTTTCTCTGGGGGTGACTTTTAGGCATAATTTTAAGTAGGCTTAACTTCTCTGTTGAAAGAAAAAGTTTCATAAGGCCAAAACAGTTGTGTGACAACTGAGACTCCGAGCTTGAGTTCTGCATCTATGAAAGTCAGCATTACCCCATACGACTGTTTAAAAAGCTGAAAAAGAGAGCAGACTTCAATTAGAGATATGAATAAAGAGGATATGGTTAGGACTAAGATAA
Organism: Myrmecophaga tridactyla; assembly: GCA_004026745.1. Lineage (NCBI taxonomy): Eukaryota > Metazoa > Chordata > Mammalia > Pilosa > Myrmecophagidae > Myrmecophaga > Myrmecophaga tridactyla. Next base: position 11,009 of record PVIY010005970.1, on the reverse strand, counting down.
ATCAAACTAAAGGGTAAAGGATGGTATTGACTATGTTTTAAAACTCCAACTTCTGTGGTAGACCAAAGGGAAAGATGTTTATTGGGTGCAAAATTTATATTTTCCATTGCACATTATCTAATTTAACTTGTATGGTCAATTTATTCACACAACATAATTACATGGAACCTTGAATAGGGAGTGAGATCCTGTTGGTTTGAACAGATTAATGTGATGCTCTGATACATACAAAGTAACTTGGGCATAAACTTAAAAAAATATTTTCAAAGTTCCGTTGAGGGACTGGGGAAAAATGTGAAAATGTTAAACTTCCCCACTTGTGGAATTCCTGATATTCTCACAAGCACTGGGGACTACCAGTTTAATATGCCAAGCATTCAGTCTTTGATTTTGGCCTTATGAAAGTTTTTCTTTCAATGGAGAAGCTAAGCCTACTGAAAATTATCCCTAAAAGTCACCCCCAGAGAACCTGTTTCATTGCTCATATGTGGCCTTTCTCTTTAAACCAGCCCAGCAGGTAAATTCACTGCCCATTTACTGACAGTAAATCTCCCTGGCAATGTGGGACATGAATCTGAGAGATGAGCTTGGATCCAGCATGGTGGAATTGAGAAAACTTACTGGCCAAAATGAGGAAGGGAACTGTAGCAAAATAATGTTTCAGTGGTTAAGAGATTTCAAATATGGGCGGCTGCCGTGGCTCAGCAGGCAGAGCTCCGACCTGCCATGCTGGAGGTCTGGAGTTCGATCCCTGGTGCCTCCTGCCCATATGCAAATTAAAAAAAAAAAAAAAAGAGATTTCAAATAGATTTGAAAGGTCATTCTATAGTTTCTATAGTTTATTCTTATGCATTATATAGACATTTTCCCTTAGTTTTTAGTGTATTAAGAAGCTAGATTTAAATACCTGAAACTGTTGAACTATAATACAGTAATTACAGAATAACCTTGATCATTGAGGACAATTTTTACACTGTGACTACATGATTGTGAAAACCTTATAGCTGCCACTCCCTTTATGGACAATGATTTAAAAAAAAAAAAGGACAAAAATAAATAAATAATAAGATGAATAAGGACTATGGGATATTTTGGGTGTTCTTTTATATTTACATTTTTATTTTTATTATTTTGGAGTAACAACAATGTTCAAAATTTTATTGTGGTGATAAATTTACAACTAAATGATGATACTGTGTGCTGACTTGAAAGGATGTTATGTCCCCTAGAAAAGCCATGTTTTATTCAAAAGCCCATTTTGTAAAGGCAGAATAATCCCTATTCGATTCTGTGTGTTTGAAACTGTAATCAGATCATCTCCCTGGAGATGGGATTTAATTAAGAGTGGTTGTTAAACTGGATTAGATGATGACATGTCTCCATCCATTTGGGTGGGTCTTGTAAGTTTCTGGAGCCCTATAAAAGAGGAAACATTTTGGAGAATAAAAGAGATTCAGAGAGAGCAGAGCAGAACGATACAGCCATGAGAAGCAGAGTCCACCAGCCAGCGACCTTTGGAGATGAAGAAGGAAAATGCCTTCCAGGGAACTTCATGAAACAGGGAGCCAGGAGAAGAAGCTGGCAGATGATGCCATGTTGGCAATGTGCCCTTCCAGATGAGAGAGGAACCCTAACCGTGTGCATCATGTGCCTTTCCAGATGAGAGAGAAACTCTGTGTTCACCATGTGACCCTGCACTTGAGAGAGAAATCCAGAACTGCATCTGCCTTCTTGAACCAAGGTATCTTTCCCTGGATGCCTTAGATTGGACATTTCTATAGATTTGTTTTAATTGGGGCATTTCCTCAGCCTTAGAACTGTAAACTGGCAACTTATTAAATTCCCCATTATAAAAGCCATTCTGTTGCATTCCGGCAGCTAGCAAACTAGAATGCACTGTGAACCATTGATCATGCTAACTTTGGATGAATATATCGTATGTGAATATATCTCAAAAAATTGCATTAAAAATAACCAATACACATGCCACAGATCTTGAAAAGGCATTTAGTTTATTGTTAAACAACATTTAAAAAATCATTGTATCCTTCTTTTTCAAATGAATTCAATATGGATATCAGAAAAATATTGTAATTTAAGATCTGAATATATTGTGGAGAAGCAAAAAAAAAATTCCCCACATAATCATAATAATACAAAATATGGTAAAATATATAGATATGAAAATTAAGAATCCTTCCCTAAAAAGCACACCATGAGACACTTCTGAAAATAAGAAATGCTAGTCCTAATAGGAGAAGTACGCTTGCTAGGATGGAATATCAATGAGACATAATTGCTAGATGCTTTCATATCCAGCTTAGCAAAATAAAACTGTCAAGTTTTTGAAATGTTGAAAATGTCAACGCATGCAAATTTGAGGGAGGGTTGGAAATGGTAGGGTGACAGAAGGGGAAAAGAAAGGAGATAAAATTTCATAATTAGATTTTCCTGATATGAATATGAAATGTAAAATACAGAATATTTTAAAAGCTAATAGTAATTCCTCAATTGCCAATGTTGCCATGTTCTATAAAATGATAAGCGGTGATTCTTTGTCAAGAAAGATGAATGATCTTAAACATTTTAACCTATAAAATAGGACTTTGAAATTTATAAATGCTTTATATCCTTTAAGATATTATCACAATTGCAACACATATAAAATACATTACTCTAAAGAATTATTAGAGGTCTTTTGTAAACATATTACCAGTATGGATATTCTTTAGGAAAGATAAAGCTACCAGGTCCCTGTATTTTCAGTACATAAGAATTCATAACTCATTAAATATTGTTTTACACAATACCTCTTTTTTTCCTTCCTAAAGCTTTTGTCAAATCTCTTTTAACAGTTAATATCCTCCAAGGATACTTAAAACATATTTGGTTGCATCTTGGTAGGCTCAACTTTTAAAACAGCATTTTATTTATTTTTAATGGTTAATACAGTTAGAAGAAAAAAGATTCAACAGGAACAAATGGTATGCCATGAAAAACAAATCTTCTTCTTACCCCTTTCCTCATCCCTCCTATTTACAGAACAAGTTGTGACTGCAAGTGCCCAATTCTTGCTATTCATAGAGATATTTTATGTGCATGGAAGCAAACATTTGTATGGATGAATTCATATACATTTTGCCAGTTCATTTGTCCTTCTTGAAGCAACTGCCGCTTACCAATTGCTAATCCTACTCTCAAGGGGTAAACAAATTCAAATCTCTACTTTCAATTCCAATTTTTAAATTCCATTTCTCTTAATAATATATTAACACTCAAGATACTTTCATTAATTTAAAATAATATCTATTAACTTTCTGCACTGTTATATAATGATTTAGCTGATTTTCCCACCATATCCCTCTACTGGTTTTGCAATTATATGTTTTATGTTATTAGAAAAAATTACTTACAAATGTATTTCTTATACCATCAACTATTAAAACCTATGAGTGAAAGCAGCTATAGACAGTGAAGAGAATAGGAAATCCTGGGGAACAATAAACATAGGAAATCCTTCCCAGTATGAATAGTGATGAAAGAAATAGAAAATAAAAGTGCAATGAGATAGAACTTTAATTATGTAGCCTAAGTGTGCTCTTCTATGTGAAAATTGGTACAGCTACTATGGAGAGTTTTCTGAATATATCTAGCAAAGTTTTAGATACACATAATCAATAAATTCCTATTATACACATATGAGAAATTCTAACAAAAGAATATAAAGAAACATATAAAAATGCTCACTTAGGTAGTAAACAAACAACAAAAATCCCAAACCAAAAAATAACCAGCCTATGTGAGAATGGATAAATAAATTGTAGCATATTTCTCTGAGTGAAAAACTATCCAGCAATGAAAACAAATGCAATCACATTCCAAAATCTATTATGGTAACTGTCACAAATATAATTTTGACCAATTGAAAGATTGCCAGAGAATATACAAAAGGTGATATTGGGTGGTGCAACCGTAGCTCAGCGGCAGAATTCTTGCCTGCCGTGCCAGCGACCCAGGATCAATACCTGGAGGCTGCCCATGCAAAAAAAAAAAAAAAAAAAAGTGATATATTTATACACATTTCAAGGTAGACATCAGTATATCTTTCATCACTATAGTTGTTGGGCTTAAATACATATATTATGTAAGGGTAAAGCGATATTTTTATACACACAATGGCTTACCATAAACAATTCAACATCGTGTCTTTCTTAATATCTCCAGCAAATCCACATCATTCTATAGTGTTCTGTCTTGTTTATTTTAAGAGCTCAATTATATTCCACAATTTTGCTGTAACATAGCATATTAACTTGGGCACTCCTTCTTTATCTCTCCCGTCCCATATTCTGACTCCTCTTAACACTGTGGTCCTTGAAATCACACACTGATGATGCAGAACTATATGATTAAATAAATTAGTGTCTTGAATCAAAAATTGAAGAGATACCAACTACAGGTGTGAAGAATACTTTAGATTTTGTAAACAAATCAGAATATGGTGTCACTTATGGAAAGTTTAAATGGCCACCAATCCATCATATTGTATAGGTACCTAAATATGTAATACATGAAGTCATGTATGGTGACCTCTGGTTGTGAAGGAGCTAGAGAAGCACAGGAGTGTGATACCGAGTGATATCCAGGGCTGCATTTGTGTCAACACTGTGTTATTTCTATATTGTGTCTGTAATTTATTGTATTATTTAGACCATTTTTGTGAGCTTGAAATATTTCACAAATTCTTGGGCTTAAATCCAGTTCTTTCACTAATTTCTCTGAATACATTAGACCATCAGAGTGAGCCAAAATAAAATATGTGGAGATGATTTTCCATTTTAACCTGAAACCTTCTACCCCTTTCAGCAATTAGTGTGACAATGTATGGCATGAGTTCAATATACTTTAGTTATTATAAATTATTTTTACATTATTTAGTCATGAAATAGTATTAAAAGTTCATCATACCTGTGTCTTTCATAACTTGGGAAAAGAAATGATTACAATTTGAAAGGCAAATAAAATTAATAATTAAAAGTGATAGTCTATAAATTCTCTCAACTACATTAGTTTTGATATTGAAAGATTGATCAATTCTACTGTAAAACGCTATATATACCAAGTAACATTTAGGCAAGAATGAGAAATGAGAGAAAGAGAGGGCAAGAAATAAAAATGAGATAGAAGAAGAATCTTTTCTTATGTACATCTGATCAAGTGAAATAAAGAAAATTCAATAATTCTCAGCAATAATAACTTCCAACCTTTAATCTCATGTTAATAAAAAAGAAATCTTGTCAGCTCAGAGGTCCATTTGAATTAATTATATTATGTGCTCAGAAGCTGTGAAAACTAAGACACATTATTGAAATGTGATTTTAAAAATAAGATTAAGAGAAGCAATTACTCTGATAAATACAGCAACACTGACTATTTTTCTACATAAGCTAACAGCTAGTCACTTCTTCAGCTGTTGCTTGGAGTCAGGGTGAACTCAACCTATCCTATTCTGCCATCTTTCCAGGACCTCCGTGTTCGTTTTTAAAAGTCTGATGCATGCCTACCATTTTGGCATTTCTAAAATATTTTATCTTTTTCCCTGGAGGCCTTTAGAATTTTACTTTTTGTCTCTGAAATCTAATACTTTTACCAGGATATTATTTGGAGTTGATCTTTCATGGTTATTTTCCCTAGATATCAGTGATCACTTTCAAATACATACATCCATGCCTTTCTCTATCTCTGAAAAAAATTTTTTTTATTATAGGCTTTTTTAAAAACTTGTTTTATTTTTCCAATGTTTAATTTTTACCTTCAGTGACTTGAATAATTAAAGCAATTTTCCCTTTTTTGCCAATTTTCTATTTCTACTATATTCTCTCTGACTCTATTTACTTTTATCCACATCATTTTCCTTGTCTTGTTTTATTTTGTTTGTTTGCTTGCTTGGATTTCAATTGCTTTTCTTCAATACCCACTTATTGCATTTTGCTTATCTATTCCCTTTGGGGACTTCTTGAATTTCTTCATTTCTGATATGCTTACTTTCTTTCATTTCTTTCCTTAGTTCCATCAACTTTCATCATTACTCTTTTTTTGTTGTTCATTGGTGTGTCAAGGTTTAACTTCCAGATTCAAAAGAATTTTGCATATTTTCAATGCTTGTTTGAATATATTTAATTCTCTTTACATTTTCTTGGCTTCACAGTTGTTTTACCTCATTTGAGCAATTTTTCTCTTTTGGTATGATGGAATTTCATTTCCTGATTTTCTGCAAGAGCCATGTAATTATTTTACTTTATTCATTGATTTTTATGACAATGAAACGTTTCATAAGATTCCTAGTTTAATGGTGCCCTCTTCTGTCAGGATAGCAAAGTCCAGTAACTTTGGCAGATTAAAAAATAATTTGTTTTGGAGGTAGAGGAGATTTTGTGACAACTCAAAATTTATACATTTGTTTTCTCTTGCAGTAAGTGAAATTGTCTCTATTTTTTAATTTTTTGCCTTCTCTTTACTTTTATCAACCAATTGCCAAAGGTATTAAAATATACCCTTTAAATTAGGCTGGCCTCATATGTAGCTTTATATAGTGACTCTTATATATTGTCTCATTAAGTTGTACCTTATCAAATGGCTGATACTTTGAAATCCTTTCCCTATAGATCATCCCTCTGTCTTCACACAATTCTGAGGGTTTTAGATATTGAGTAGATTTAATCTTGGTAACAAAGCAAATATCCAAATCTCAACCAGACCACTTTGCTAGCCTTCCTCTTCTGACTTCCCTGCAGATTTTCTATCTGTCTTTGCTACTTATTAAGCCTTACAGTTGGGTTCTTGTGGAGGTGGCGACCCAAGATACTGCAAACCAAGATGTGGTGACTTTTTCTTTTTTTCTTTTTTTTACATTTTACTCACTGTTATTTTGTAGTTTGGGATGATCTGTCTTTAAGTTATACTGAGAGCATAACTTTATGTTGAAATTATTTTTCCCTTCTAGTCTTTCACATTAACTGGCAAGATTTGGATATTTGCTTTGTTATACCCACAGCATCATTATTCAGTAGATTAAATATCTTAGGAGGGTCATCTAAAAGAAACAGACCACCTTGACTATTATTTGCCCTAGGGCAAAAATAAAATCACTGAGGAAAGTGATTTATGTACCAATTTAAGAAGAATATCGGTGAAGAATAACAAATATGGAATAAATTGTATGTAAATATACTGAACTTCCCACCACCAACAGAGCTGGGTAAGTCATTTTTGGAATCACTCTGTTTCAGTTTCTTCAGCTGCTCAAGCGAATACCAATGCAATGAGTTGGCTTAAACAATGAAAATTTATTAGTTTATGGTTCTGAGGGGAAAAGAAAGGCCAAATCAAGGTGTCATCAAGGTGATACTTTCTTTCCCCAAAACTGGAATTCTGGCGCTGGCTTCCAACGATCTTTGTTCTGGGTTTCTCTGTCATGTATCAATGTACATGATGGTTGCTCTTGGTTTCACCCTTCTTTTCTGGGTTCCATTGACATACAACTTCTTTCCTTGTTTTTTTTTTTTTTTTTTTTTTCCCCTGCTCTTTGCCTGTATTTCTTTCTGCTTATAAAGGACTTCAGTAATAGGATTAAGACTCAACTTGGCCAATGCCTCATCTAAGGTAACCTCATTGAAGTTCCTACTTACAATGGGTTCATGTTCACAGGAATAGATTAACATTAAGGACACATTTCCAGGGTTCATATAACTCCAATCCACCACACACCCCTTAAGAAGGATTCCACAGGTGGGAATTTTATTATTCAAACTATAGAGGGATTCAGTTTCATCTGATAATTTATACAAGTTTTAAGATCTATAATTTTTTGATCAACTGATATCTGATAGGCAGATTCTTTTCTGTCATTTATTTTACTTTTATAAATCACATCTTGCATTTGCTATTTTCTTCTTTCTCCAACTTCCTTGGCAAATGTCCTATGCTTGCTGCTATTTTTTAACTCACCACTTGATGACACTTAACTCTCTATGTCTATAAATTCTTAAATCTAAATAATATTTATCTTCTTAAATCCTCTACTTCAAAAAAACATATGTAAATTTTTGTCAACATATGCTATCCAAATAAGTACTTGGAATGCATTGTAATATTAATCTCTACTATATCATCATAGACACTTAGTTTAAAGCTTAACATGACAAATATCAAATGGCTTTGAATCACTTTTCTCTTATTTAAATGAATAGGGCCTTTACAAAATACTGTACTACTTTGAAATCAAATTTATTTGTTCAGATTCGTACAGATAAATATATGGTGTTCATCTGAAGTATTTTTTAAAGCAATGTATTAACATTTTAATGTTCCTTTTATTCTAGATTCTATTTCCACTTTTGACAGCTAAGCAAGGACTTTTTTATTAAAAAGTACAACATATCACTGTATTGCTGTATATCAGTGGCATAGCACATAGTATCATTAAGATGTTATACATCAGGCATTAAAAATATAAGCTTTGGAGCCAGAATGCATGGCTTTGCCACTAGTGGGTTATATGGCTTTAAGGAAGTTACTTATCTTTCTGTTTCTTAGTTCCCTTTTTTGTAAAACGTGAATAATAATTCTTGTATTTTCATGAGTTTATGATAAAAACTAAATGAATTGATAAATGTAAATCTGTTACATTGTGACTTAATGTAATCAGATAATAAATTCTAGATTTTCTCATAATCTTCATTATTTTATGAATTCATACTAAAGTGAAAGGAAAAATTGCAGTTATTAAGGTTAATATTATATATGTATACATATATTTATGTATACATTCTTAAAAAGCATGCTCTTAAAGAACTTCAGAATATACAAGACAGCTTCTTTTAAATTTGAAGTTCTTATTTCATGAATATTATGCTGGATTTTCTAATTAAAATTTAAAAGTTTATAAAATCCATTGTACCTCTTTATACTTCTTCAAGGCAATACTTTGGAAATACTCAGAAAAACAGGCATTAAACCAATACTCAATGAATAAATTGGTACAATCACTTTATATGTGCGTATATATATATATATGCAATAAATAATATTAAATTTAAAAAGTTTTCAAGTTGCAATGAGGTCACAAATTTTCCCTTAAAATATAAAACTCTAAAAGAAAATTAAGGATACCAATTGGATTTTTAAGGTAGGTCTTAATAGTTACTTTGTTTTTGTTCTTTTTGTTTGTTTTTGGTTTGTTTGCATGTTTATGGAAATTTGAGTTTTACTTAGTAAAAATAGAGAAAATAAAAAGAAACAAACATCTTATTTTAACTTGCATTAACCTTCCATCTGCTATTATATCAAAATCTAAATCTATTCTCAATTTCGTATAGATATATATTATATTCATATATGTGTGTATATAATCCCCTGCTTAATATATAACATAAACTAGTTATATTAAGAAATGAATAAAATTCATCTCTGCTAAAAGCTTTAATGATCCAACATTTAATATTTTAGTTTAATATTTAGTTTAATATTCCAGTTTATCAAAATTTGGATTCATTTCTTTTCATTGAAGAAGGTTTTAATATATTTTTATGTGGTTGCACTTTTTAAGCATATAGAATTTAATTTCATTGTTAAAGTTACACTTATATCACAATGTGTATATATATAAGAATATATTCAACGAATTTAATAATATGTACAATTTGTATATTTTTTCTGAATGTGCAATAAAATTAAAATACTATTTACTCAATTATGAGATGTATTCTTGTCATATTGTAGTGTTTCTGTGCTTGCTAACATTTTAAAATGTGTAGATATTAATTACACATTTTAATTACAACCATTGTGATATCCTTTACATAAGGTTAAAGAAACTAAAATGTAAACAGTACAGCTGATCTCATGGATGATTAACAAACAACAGCAAAACTTATTTGCACTTACCCATATAATCCTAGTTACTTTATAAGAACAGGTGCTACTGACTGAAGACTTACAAATTTCCTTTAATCCACAACTTACTAAGAAATGGTTATATTGCAACATAATAGTTTTTATTATAAAAATGTCCTCATTATAAACAGCTTTTCCACATACCATATTTTTCATTTTCAAGGAGCGAAGAGCTCCATTCAACTTTCAGCTATTTTTTTGCTGTTGTTGAGAATAAACTTCTTCCTCATTCTATATAATTCATAAATAAATATGAATTCCTTTTGTAAACATAACTATGCAAAAGTAACATTCTGAAAACATTAAAGTAAGTAGTTCTGTTCATTGTTTTAAAATCCATTTGCAAAGTAATTTATTGCAATCCATTCCTTCCAAAGTATGTAAATTGATCCTTTTGTTCAAAATTCTTTCAAAGTATGTTACAAAAATGCTTAGAGTAATTTCACTGGTGGCTTTTTAAAAAGTCTATCATGTTATCTGTCAAAACGTGGATGATCTCCCGTTCATTTGAGAGAGAGATTTACTAGTCTACATTTTTGGATCATTTTTTTTTATCAGAGAACTTGTAATACACAGTGAAACTTATAAATAATATAATAAATAATATAAGGAGTATGAATATTAAGAAATTTGCATCCTATCCAGGAAATTGTGACCTTGAATTTGATGACTGCTTATCACATACCTTTCTCTACTTATAGTATCATATAATTTTACAAATTTTAAAATATGTGCTGTAAGTAATGTGTTTCTCTCACTCCATTCCATTTTAAGACATTTTACTCATAAAATCTTATTAACTCCAAATAAACTCAAATTCACTATTCATAAATGTTTGCCTCAAAACTAAGATCAATTTACTTCAATGGAAGATAAGAGGATAAAAACTTCATTTTCTGAAAACCATTTAATTTCTTCTAACTCTTGTCATGCTAGGGGAGTTCACTGGTACTATTTATTTCTGTTGCAGTGAACTTAAAGTGCATATTTAATTCCTCTCTATTAATATTATCTGAAAATATCAGTAAAATTATTCTTTATTTTTAAGATAAAAT
>PVIY010005969.1:0-90819 GCA_004026745.1 Myrmecophaga tridactyla | reverse complement strand
GAATTTCTATTCTGTTTAATTGATTGATTTGTTTATTGTGCCCAAACTATTATACTTCTAATACCCACTCTAATTTTCTGAAACACTCTAATTTCTAATAGGATAAATTCTATTTTATTATTCCCCTTCATAAGTTTTCTATGATAAAGTTAAAACCATTGTATCAAATTCCAAAACCCCATTTATGTAGTTATTAAAGTTTACTGAGGTCTACGTACCTTGTATGTATGCAACTCTTTTTTTTATGCCATTCAGTAAAACTTTTGTTTTCTTAAATACCTCTTAAATAAAAATTTATTTATATATTTATTTTGAATAGGAACTTTGTCCCATTATATTTTCAAGCAATTTTGCCATCATACAGGAAAAATTCAGTTTTTGTGTATTTAATTTATAATTGGCCACCTCACTGAAATTTCTTATACAAACTGTTTTGCAGGTGACTCCGAAGAGAGGCTATTATATTCTTTTTCTGCAATAGTGATAGTTTTTTTGTCTCCTTCTTGCCAAAATTAGGTTGCTAATTTAATTGTTTTAAAACGACTGTTAAAGGTGTTTTATTGCCATGATTCTAGAATAATGTAGAATCCTGGCAATTGTGAGACACATCCTTGACTTGGCAGTACATATTATAGAGTTCCCTAAATCCAGCAGCAAATAAAGACAGGTCAAATAAGGTTAGTTCAGGGAAATAAAAGTTCTTAAATTAGAAAAAAAGTATTAATTTAAATCATCATATTAATAGGTCAAAAAAGAGAATGATACCAATGATTATTTTTATTTATTTATTTTTATTTTTTGGGGTTCATGGTCCGAGAATCAAACCCAGGTCTCCCACATGAAAGGTGAGCACCCTAACCGTTGAACTACCCGTGGACCCCCCCAGTAATTATTTTTTAAAAATGCTCTGAAGAAATTCAGCATCCTGTAGAAAATTCTTAATAAACTAACAATAGAACTTTAGCTAAACCAATAGCCAGTAGTATGATTAATAATAAACACCAGTAATGGAGTAGACTCCTGTTAGAAAGTTTCACATTGCTATACATGGGTTTCTTAATATCCATTAATGAACATTAGGGGATGTTAATAATAGTACCTGTGTGTGTGTGTGTACGTCTGTATAATATTTTTAATATATTTACATTTTTCTGGAAAGCAAATTCATAGCTAATCAGATTCTCTAATAGATCCCAAGCCAAAAGTGTTTAAAAGTGAAAAAAAAAAGAAAATACAAGATACCTTTCATTACTACTTTTTAAATATTATTCTTGTCCTGAAAGCATTGTAATTGGACAAGAAAATCAAATACTATGATCCATGTTTATTTCTCTAAGGGAACTCAACTTCATTTAAAGATAAAATGAATGCACTGCAAATCTCTCAAATTTCCATAAATATTCTTTCGCTCCTCTGGGTGTTGTATAGAAGTTTGATAGTAGCTCACCTGAAGGTTTCATCGCTGAAGAAGACATGGAGTCTGGCATTCTGAGATCCTAAATGTTCAGACACTCCTTATGCTTTAGCAGCTAAAAGAACAGATGGCAAATTGACAGCCTTCTGTAAAATATAAGTGTCAGATCTGAGAAAAAGAACTTTATAGGTTAAAGGGGCTTTTGGCCCAGGGGCTCTTCAGCTTCTTTTGCAGAAGCAGATGTGGCAGCAAGATAAACAATCACAAGGTTTAAAGGTTAAGAGATGTTTGAGAGCCCCAAACATGTCAATGCCTCTCCTACCAGAAGGCAAATGAAGCAAGTAAACAAATAAATAAACAAGCAAATAAACAACCACAGGCATGCAGTCAAGGCTTGTTCCTGTTTGATAACCCTTGCTGGTACATGCTGCACATCAAAGGAGAGCGGTGCACCAGAACCCCAGTAACCAGCCAGATCATAAGTCTGCAAGCCCCCAGCCAATCAAAGGACAGAACACCACCTAGCGGGCACCCTCCCCTCCTAGCTCAATTTTTCCTTTAAAAATGCAGCTCTCAGAAAGGGAGCTGCAGCCATGTTCTTTCCCTGTGCTGTCTACCACCTGCTTTCTCCCTTCAATAAATCTGTTATGCTTTGACTCGCTGTCCTGCATGGATTCCTTGATGACTCCAACCCAACAATAAGGCAATGAAATAAATCATGACTTGGCTGGATTTTTTGTAATGAAGACAGAAGTTCTGAGTTGATCCCAAAGTAAGATTATGCCTAAATTTTCTTTGGAATGTTGATTCAAATGTGAACCTCTCCATATTTATCTATATATCATTAATTACTACATATAAAGCCAATGCATACCAAAGGTAAAGATATCATTTGAAACTATTACTGACAAAGATGATAATATTTCCGGCAGTCCTAATTCACTACACAATTAACATACATATTGTGTACCTATAATTCTAGGCCATGTTCTAATGATTACAAATAACATTTTGTCTCTTTGAATCTACAAAGTACTTTCACATGAAGTATGTCATCACTAGCTTCAGAATAAAACCCCAATGTTGCTAAGTGCGCACCTCTGTAATTTACATCTCATCTAAAATTTTGCCATTGATATTAATTAAACAAATTAGTTTTAAAAATTCTCATTTCTTTTAAAAGTTGTTTACTGGTGAAGTTTTGACATCCTGTCCACCTTCTTGTAGCTCTTTAGTCAACTCCACACACTGAGAAGATTGCCTAGTGCTTGTGGGTCAAACCTGCTGGGGAGACAACTGTGTCAGAAATGGGCAGTTTACATGTCACTTCATTCTCAATTCCTGGTAGTAAATCTCACTAAAATGAGATTCCCATCAGAGGGGAATCCTTGTGTATCTGGAATAATTCTCTGTTATATTTTCATTCTGGAGGAATCACTAGACCTTAGACCAATCCAGGAAGTATTTTCTGGGTTTGTTTCTGACTTCAGGTGATTCTAAGGTTGGGTAAGAGGCAACTTCTCCACATCTTAATGGAATCATCTCCTGTGTGTTTATTCTCTAACAGTGAGGAAATAAGCTGGCTGGCATTATCTATTAATTGGTAGTCTTCTCCCCCTTAACCCAAGCTGTACAGTGAGGCCTTCAATGACCACATTTGCCCTCTCCTTACTCTACTGTACTGAGGAACCTTTCTGCTGATGCCAATGATATTTACTGTATTATGTTTACCATTGCAAAGCAATGAAATCATTCTAGCTGTGGCTTGCTTTTTATATTTTAGGTATTATTTCTTATTGCTTCTGCTATCACGCTACATTGCTGCAGCTTTTGTAACCGTGATTCCTCCTTGAGTGCCATGCATCTTAAAGGAATGCTAGAATTTTGTTTCTTCTCCTTCGAGGGCAGCTCTATGAGCCATATGTAGCACAGCGAGCAGCCAGCATTGAACAGCTTGTTTGGAAAAGCTAATAATCCAAACTTTAGCTCAAATGAGCCTGGATACCAATAAGCCACTTATGTTAGTTTCTCCAGAAAGCAGACTTAAAAGATGGTGTTAGTGACAGGATAGGGGAGGCAGAGGAAATAAATGAACAGAGGGAGAAGTTGAACCATGATACAGACCAGACCACATCTGCCTATTCCATAGGGAGCTCTGGACCAAAAGTGGTTCATCCATATTAAACCACACTGGGCTGAAATGGCCAGAACTTTATGCTCCTCCCTCAACCAGTCATTGAATGTGGACAGCTGTGAGAAGGGTGTGACCTTGGGCAAGGAGGCTCCCTCCAGCTAAGGCTGCTTTCAAAAGGGTCGTCAACTCTCACCGTAGTTGAGGCAAGAGGTGCTACCTTCAAGTGGAATCTCGTTATCATATCTCCTTATCCATCACTCACAATACTATTTTTGAGGTAAAGGCATACATGTCATGTAGTCATTAATCTATTGGTGGGAAGGAAGTGTGGGGGGAGGAGAGATGGATGGACTAAAGTATCTGTAAAAAATATATAGCACATGTTTTAAGACAGAGTCTGTTTCTTTTATACTCAATTCTCAAATAAATGGGTACAAATGAACGGATTTTTTTTGCTTGAGGATTTTTATCTTTATTTCAATCTATTACAGTTTTCATAAAGGAGTCAGAAGAAAAACAGTTGAAATTAATAGAAGAAACACATGTTTACAATGGTGACCAGGAGTTTGATATTCTTATTTCTGAGTCAATAAAGAAATGATGACACAAATAATAATGAGAATACAGCCCTAAAGCCAACAATCTTAAATAATGCATATAATACAGAAGTTAAAAGCAAAGTTCCAGAATTTAAAAATTTAAAGATCAATGGACAGATAGATAATACTAGTAACAATCAGCATAGGTTGGGACTTGGTCAATATAAAATATTTAAATATATGTATCTACATGCCTTTTTAAATAAAATTTGATCAAATGGGTTAGTAATGAATACCAATAATTTTTCCTACTATTTGAGGCAGTACAATTCAGACCTGTCCTTGGGGAAATATTTTATGCATTCATTTTGTATATTTCACTCAAGTAAATTATAGCCTTAGCTTTTCACTCAGAACTCCCATTGGGAACAGTGTGCTTCATAGAAGAAAAATCTGGATGTATTCAGCTACAAAGCAGGAGGATGAAAACAAGGTCTGACAGCACAGCCAGCCAAATCCCGCCTTCGCAGCCGTCCATGATCACCATTGCCACCAGCAGCAGTGGAGCCCACTCTGGAGTCCTTTCTCAGGAGGGATCCTAGAGAGCAATGTCTCCAAGGGGGGTTGGGGGCATCTTTTCATTAATTCCAGGGAGCCTGCAGCATTCAAAAAGTCTTCTTTGTGCAATCTGAATATAAATAAGGTTATCTAATTATGTAGTCAAATGTTTTGGTTAAATGCCTCACTCCTTGTTCTAATTATCACCTATCCCTAAGGGGGAGCTTCACTTTACAAAGAACTGGGAGAACAAGGTTAACTTCCCCTCCCATACCTCTTCATAGATGAGAAAACACACAGCTGGAGTCCTCGCTACAGAAAGGGGCACTTAACTGCAGTGTTTATCAACGTAATTTGTTGTTTTTCTAAATAGAAATTCACTCAGAACTAGCAAACACACTCTGAGAAGAACAAAAAAATTAGCAGTCTCTAAGATTTAGGTGCTTTTTGTGAGTTAATGAGCTTGAGCTGCCAAACAAGAAGAAATTATCAATATATCTCAAACTGATCAGAGCTTAAATTTAAAAAAAAAAGGAAAAATTCCTTAATACCTAATTAAATTGTTTCTTGTGTGTCCTATTACAGACTGAGGCAGCAACACCTTAATGGTTGTCTCTCACATGCTAATAAACACTACAGCTTCTATGAATAGATTCAAGGACAGGCTGTACTTTGAATTCCTACTTTCAGCTAAGAAGCAGCTTAAATCCTTTCCTGCATTGTAATGATCTCCAATTCTTAAAAGTATTCACTTGACCCCCCCAATATGATTTTCGTGAAGCTTATCTTATATTCTAATTTGTCCAGAAGCAGTAAGTTTCCCCACCTCATCTTAATTTATTTAATTTTTTATATAAACCTTCTATAATTTTGAATTAGTTATAACCTGTGCTTTTGTGAGATAGTCCCCCAATATTCTGCTTTACAAGTTCACAGTTTGGTTAAATTTTTGCCTTTTCTGAAAATAACTAGATTAGTTTATTGATGTGCTATTTTGCATACATTATTATATGCCATAATGTCCATTCTCTCACCTAGGAGCCTATCTATTCTCAAGACTTCTACGAATGTAGTTTCCTTAACCACCTTCATTCACATGCTCCCAAGTGCCTTGTAAGTACAGTCATTTTAATGCCCTTCTAACACTACCAACTCAACATATTTGGAATCATTGTCAGATTCCACAGCTTTACATGTTAGTGGTCATGAGCAAAGATTTTGTCATCTCTTTCTACCTCCACATCTACATCTAGGCCAAATCATGTCTGATTCATTAGAATTGACTTTGATTGGCAAGATCACAATTCGGAGCAGAAAAAATAGCACAGAGAAAATAGATAGCCAGATAGCCACATGAATAGAACAGGTATGTGGATGCAAAAAAAATGAGGGGTGAGAGAGATGTCAATAAGACGGTAGTTCCGGGTATTAGGTGGCCAGTGACAGAAAATAAGCATGATTCTATGCAGGCTTTGCAAACACTTGGCTGTGAAAGGGCTGATAAAAATGCAAATGGGAATGCACGGTAACATCCTTCCAAAGGGTACCAGGTAAAGGGAGATAAAAGTAATTTTATAGTGGAGAAACATGGCCAACCCTTCTGCCAGACAGTACATCAACAACAGTGATATTATGTGGAAAGCATGTATCCTTGGAATGATATGATAACAGTGCCGCATTTTCCCTGTGGTTTTCCACCTCAAAACTCATAACTCCCATCTAACCATGACTGAAACATCAGATGAACCCAAACCGAAGGACATTCTACAAAAGACCTGACCAGTAGTGCTCAGAACTATCAGGGACATCAGGAACAAAAAGCATGTGAGAAAAAAAAAAATCAGTCTAAGGAGACAGGATGGCTAAATGTAAGGCAGTACCCTGGGTTGGTTCCTGGAGACAAAAAAGGACAGTAGGCAAAAACTAAGGAAATTCAAATGAAGCATGGACTTTATTTAGTAATGATGGTTCAATATTGCTTCAATAGTTGTGCAAACATATTATAGTAATGCCCAAAATAGGGAAATGGGAGTGGAGCACATGGGAACTTTCTGTAATATTATTGCAACTTTTCTGTAAATTTTAAATTGTTCTAAAATAGAGAAGTTTATATAAAAAATTTAAAAAGAAGAAAAAATGCAAAGGAGAGAGAAAAATATTCAGATAGACATCATGGAGTTGTAGCTGCAGGGCTGGATGTTGTGGGAAGTGATGAGAGCTCAAAACAGGAGTCAATGAATTTTTCCTGTATAGGACCAGACATTAATTACCCTACAGGTCACACAGAGTCTGCTGCACTCATTCAGCTCTGCCATTAAAGCACAACAGTAGCCATAGGCAATCCATAAACCAATGGATGTGACTGTTTTCAATAAATCTTCATTAACAAAAACCAAAATAAAACTGGTGGGATGACCAGATTTGGTCCCTGGTTTGTAGTTTGTTAAACACTCATCTAAGAGGTTCTAATGTTACTAAAAAATAATCCGACTAATCAAGATAGTAACATGGAAAACAAGACAAGAGCTCAGTCATTAGAACTGGAATTTTAAATGAAGTTTGTTTAAAGGAACAGCATGAATTCAATTGCATGATCAGGGTGCAAACCAAATCAGAGTGATTCAAGAAACTACTTCCATTGTGAGTTGGTCAGCTACTGAATTCAGCTATAAATTTCCTTGACGAAGCGCATGATCTTCTCCAGAGCCTGTGTTAAGAGGTCTGAAAAGCAGAGAGCATGGGGAAATTCTCCCTGACCACTACCTAGAGAGCAGACTGTTTTTTGTTGCTTATCCATCTCAGTCATACTTTCAGTTTCTACCTAACCATTTTGATAAAACACCTTTCTCCTGCTGGATCCTTGCAGCTTATTGCTCAGGAATCACAATCAATCCTTTCTGAAAGAATACAAGGCAGACAAGTATTTGTTCTGTTTGATTTGACAATGTAAGTATCTAAGATGGGTCAGTGCTTCATCAAATATATTCCCTTTAGCCTAAGAGTTAAGACATCTGGATTTTAATGATTTACTATGCCCATGGAGAGAACTAAAAGCATGTAAATATTGGCTTGATAAAGGCTTTCACTCCTTTGATATATAGCACATCCTGGCTGAGATACCCCTCATCTTTATGAAAACACAGTACCTTTCAGAATCATAGCAGATAACCAGAGGAAAAAATTAAGAACTGTGGACCTATTATTTGGCTCACTGGGGGACAAAAATACCATCTCAATTGCTATTTGATTTGAAACAATGACACTAGGATGTATGCTTTAAGTTGGCATTCCATGGGAGCTGGATTGGAATAGAAATTTACCATTCCCAATTAACATACTGGCATAGATACCCTGCCAGTTACATTACAACTCAACTCTTGCTAGTGAGGGAATGCCATAATCAGAGGAGTGTGAGGAAAAGTTTTGAATTTAGGATACAGGTGAGCCTTAGGAAACAGGAAGATGGCAGGGAAATGCATGATTAATATAGTAGTGGAATGTTAGCTGAAGACAAATAGATACTCTCAATTGGATGCTATAGTGACCTTATAGAATGTGGATGATGGTTATTTGTGACATGAGACATAGCGCCCTTGACTCACTCATGTCCATTAGATAAAGTTAAGTACTGCCTGAAATCACTGAAGTATTTCCTAGATCAACTGTTGCCTGCAATTCATATTGCTTGCTTAATATATTTTATTTTCCTTTTGCTTCCATTTTTCAAAAAAACTCTTGTCTAGATTGACCCGTGAAAACAACTTCATGTTGGTATTTTTAAGGTACATTAGCTTATTTTTTAAATGTGTGCACTTGGTGGGAAAAAGCCTCAGAGATTGAGTATCACATTTTCTTTGGATTCCACAATCTAGAAAAATAATAGACAAACATCCTTACTAAATCTCCTAGAAGTTTGACACATTTCAAGGCCAAGTGAATGGGATTGAATGACCTGACAAAGAACAGAGGCTGTTATTTCAAGAAAATAAAACAATTTGATTGGTCAATATGTCGTTAGAAACAAATTCAGGGCTGAACCTACAGTGTAGGGCTTGTTGGTCCAATAATTTTACTAAGTATTACTTAATTTTTATTCCCAGTTTGCTTTTCACCACCCTCCTTTTTTTGCCTGACAAACTTCTTTAAGGATATTTTTAGACTTCTCACCCCATTATTTCTGAATGAACAGTCATTGTTATAACATTATTGAACTGTACTCTGAGGTTTCCAATAGTTTTCATATAGTTTCCAATCAGATACATTTTTGTTTGTTTACGTATTTCCTTTTTAAAAAATATTTTTATTGAGAAATATTCACACATGTATAGTCCAAACATATTATCCAATCAGTGGCTCACAATATCATCACCTAGTTGGGTATTCTTTGCCATGGTCATTTTTAGAACATTGTGTCACTCCAGAAGAAAAAAAAAGAAAAAACCGAACTCAGACATCCCATACCCCTTAACCCTCTCTCTCATTGGCCCACAGTATTTTAATATACCCAGTGTTTACCCTTTATCTCCCCATATTATTTATTTATTTTTTATCCTTATTTATTTATTTATTTTTTTACTCCTCTGTCCATACCCTGGGTAAAAGGAGCCTCAGACACAAGGTTTTCACATTCACACAGTTAAATTGTAAAAGCTACATAGTTATACAGTCTTCTTCAAGAATTAGGGTTACTGGAACACAGTTCAACAGTTTCAGGTACTTCCCTCTAGCCATTCTTATACACCATAAACTAAAAAGAAATATCTGTATAATGCATAAGAATAACCTTCAGGATAACCTCCTGACTCTGAAATCTCTCAGCCACTGAGATTTATTTTGTCACCTTTCTCTCTTCCCCCTTTTGGTCAAGAAGGCTTTCTCATTCCCATGATTCCAGATCCCAGCTCATCCCTGGAAGTCAGGTCCCTTGTTGCCAGGGGAATGTATACCACTGGAAGTCATGTCCCATGTAGGGAAGGGGGGATGTCAGTGAGTTCACCTAACAAGTTGGCTTAGAAAGAGAGGCCACATTTGAGCAACAAAAGAGGTTCTCTGGGGGTGACCCTTAGGCATGATTATCAGCAGGTTTAGCCTCTCCTTTGCAGGAATAAGCTTCATAGGGGCAAGCCCTAAGATTGAGGGCTTAGCTTATTGAATTAGTTTTCCCCACAGCTTGCAAGAATAGCAGGAATTCCCCAGGTGGGGAAATTTAATAGGTCCTCTTTTCTTCCCAGTCTCCCAAGGATACTTTTTTATTCTCTACCCCAGTTACTCTGGGATATATTGGGGCATCACACTAACCTGTACAAGCCAATAAGATCTCACACCCTATTCAAGATTCCGTGTAATTATGGTGTTCAAGTAAACTGACCGTATATGTTAAATTAGATAGTGTGCTACCCAAAATATAAATTTTGCACTAAATAAACAACTCTCCCTTTGGTCTCAGACAGAGGTTGAAGCTTGAAAATATGGGCCATATCATCCTTTAACCAGTATTCCGGTTTACCTTGGTCATATCCTGATCTACTTCATTCATATCTACAGACAAAGTCTGATCACTTTTTCAGCTTTTTAAACAGTTGTTGAATGGATTAATGCTGCTTTCATAGCTTCAATGCTCTAATTCTGCCTCAGGTGTCACATAAATACCCAAAGTTTCAGGGGATGACCTGGTTATATACAGATAGCTCAGTATCTTAGAATTTAGAAATCTGATCAGGTACATTTTTTATTCCTCCAAAGTCATAAGGTTAAAATGGGAAAAACTTATAGTGGTGGGAAGAGTGGAGGTCTCAAAATAAAATCTGTCTAGTGGAAAAAGAAAAGGTTATTATACCTCAGGAAATGTCAGGAAGTGAGTCACACTATCAGTGGGGTCAGCAATCTCCCAGGGTGTCTACAAAACACTGGTAGAGACTTTCTAAAGAGAAGTTCTAAAATGGATTTTTGACGCGGTTGGCCAACTCAGCTTTTTTATAGCTCAAAATCACTGTTCAACTTAGGGGGAGTGATTTCAAATCATAGCTTAGTTCCTAAGCAGCTGAGTAAACTTTCTAGAATTTGCTTTCTTCATTAATAAATTAAAGTTTGGTCACTATCAGTGATTTTCAATCTGACAACATACCTGTATTAGTTTATGTTACACCAGGTTGCAGGTAAGAGAAATCCAATAATTTTAGCCAACAAAAGGGGATTTTTTAGATGGGTATTGGATTTAAATACAGCAAGCATGAAACGGCTATATGACCAAATGTCAAGCTGCCACGAAGCAGAGCAGCTCTAACTTCTTTACTGGCTATAGTTAGTTTTTTGCCGTGTTGCCGCAATGAAAGATATCAGCTCCAGGCATCTCCAGTTTATGGTTTACCCCAGACCTCAAATTCTAAAGAGAAAGAGAGAGAGAATATAAACAGGCCCTAGTGGGTCTACCAGCCAGTGTTTCAGCTAGTACCAAAGGTACAGGGTCATGCAACATGGACATGGCAGTGGAAGACAATCCTATGAGATTACAGTAAATTATTCTTCCCTACACTCAAAGCTGCTCTCAGATAGCCCTGGTTTAACATGATCCATCTATCTTCATATACAATTATAGATACTCTTACATTCTTTCCAATAGGTTCCTACTAATTCTAACATCCAAATTTTATGTTATGTGTCTTCTATTGTAGTGGACATTGTTGATGGGCTGCCCCATATCTGTCTCACTTTCACCCCTTTACACCTCACTGCACTTTTCATTCCTGTATTTTATCTATTTTTTCTTACTCAAACACATACGCTTCAGGGATGACCATACTCTCAGCTCCAGTGGTCTATGGCATCTTCCCACAGATTGTTCAGAATTTGACTGATAGCTCAGTTTTGGTTATTAGCTATGAGGAGAAAAGTTCTAGACGTTTCTTGGAAAAAATGCTATTTTTAAAAGTAAGGCTGAAAGAAGTCATGGTGTTCTATTCCATGGAAATTTTTGTGCTAGCTGTAAGCTTTAAACTAATGAAGGCCACTGGCTTCAACCCCAGTTGGAAGTGAATGTAGAGAAAATGGAAGGATAAGAGAACTTGAGGGAAATGAAGCAAAGCTTGCTCTATTTCTAAACTTTGAGTTATGTCATCTATTTGAAATTGATTTGATTTGAGTTTGGTGTTACTTGAAGCCACAGGATCCTAATTTACATCTATTCTCTGTCTCCAAAACATCTTGGTGATGCTACTCTTCCTTTACATCTCTTTAATCTCATCTCCATTTTTCATATTATGGGGGAGAATGGTAATTTTTCAACTACAAATACATCATATATGTTAGAGGGGTGAAAGAAATGTAAATACTAAAAATATAATATATTTATCATAGCAGCTATGGAATTACAGGGAGAGACTAGTGTTCCCGAATTTGCAGTTGGTATGCAATTATGCCTTACTACCTCTACTACCCTTTTCATATTTCATATGAATGCACTTGGCAACATCACTTGCTTGGAGAAGCAAGGAAAACTCTCAATCTTAAGAAAATGAAGACTTGACTAGTGAGATGGCAGCCATTGGGAACAATTCTTCTTTTGAATGTTATCATATAATACCCATTATATTTCTTCTGGATAGTCAGATTTGATAACTCTACTAAATATCTCTTTTGCATAATTTTCCCATTTATGTTAGTATTCCGTAAAGCCTGGTCATACATTTAGCTTAAAGCCAGGTCATGCTTCTAGCTTCTAACTCAATGAAACCATTATTGGTGGGCCATTCCCTCGTATAACGAAGCTTCTAGACTGGTGCAACCCAAGAAAGTTAAAATTTTCAAGGTGGGATATTTGCTAATCTGACAGACAGCTTTAGCCCTTTCTACCACCTCCACTACTTAGTTAATGGCACTGGGTTTACTAATCTCTATAGACTACAGATAGATTATCTCTATGGAGGAAGAATCATCCTATCCTTGAAATGTATTGTCTTCTAGCTTTAAATAGATTTTTCTGTCATTTAGGGAACTAGTCCTTATGGCTGATGAAGAGAAAACAAGACCAGTGACTTTCACAAGCAATAGCTCCCTGTTTACTTCTTTTATTTTGAATTGGTTTCTTGGTTGGAGGCAGAGTATAAAGCATTGAGTAATTTCATGGATGAATGGTATTGACAGCAGCAGGAAAGTAGCTTCAAATCTTTGTCCCCTACATGATAGAAAGGGTCATATGTAATCAACCTACTACCTTGGAGCTGGCTGATCCCCTAATGCATGCTGTTGTATCACGGATTGGGAGTTGGTCTCAGCAAGCCTGGTGAGGGGTAATTCCATATTGTTAAACCCATTGATCTATCCTATCACCACCACTTTGAGCACTATATCTCTTCATCACACTGAACAAACACTGGCCTGGCTGGGCAGGAGGCTAGCGGATATCCACAGGTCCTAATCTTGTCCTTCCGATTACACAGAGATTTTTTTGCCATGATTGCCTTCTGGTGAATATTCA
This sequence comes from Myrmecophaga tridactyla, assembly GCA_004026745.1. Classification (NCBI taxonomy): domain Eukaryota; kingdom Metazoa; phylum Chordata; class Mammalia; order Pilosa; family Myrmecophagidae; genus Myrmecophaga; species Myrmecophaga tridactyla. The sequence goes on along the minus strand of PVIY010005969.1, from coordinate 77,701 downwards.
CACGGGATGCATTTATTTACAAACTCTAGACTGTCATTTTCAGAGCATTTGTAGTGAAACATCAGTTCCTTATTTTTAGTGTCTAATTTGTTGTTGCAGACTAGCAATTTTATAGCAATGTTCTAAGTCCATTCTTAGATCTTTAGCCACATGCTCTCTCCCCAACACTTCTCTTCACCAAATCCTCTAATATTGCTATTCAACGTCCTTTATTAGATCTCTGGCCAGACCATCAATCATTGTCTAAGAATCAGTATATATCTTGACCTGAGGCTATCACTCCCTTGTAGGCTAAGTGAAAAACAAGGTGCAGTTTCTGAAAATCTGTCAACTGGGAAGATTTCTTTTCTCCATCATCTGATAAGATTTTCCCTGAGAAGTGTTTTAACAATACTGCAAAACACACCTGACTGGTGTTACCTTATTGCATGATGCTATCTCTAGAGCAGGCTCCAGTTTGTCATCCTCATCAACTGGATATTGCATCATGAGTAGGTGATACAATGAGTGAGTGCTGCACTGGGTTGTGTTGTATAATGCCTTCATGCTTCTATTTAGCACTATTCTCTGATGTTGGATGTGCGTATGCTAGAAAGACTAGAAAGCAACCGGTACATGCTGTGACTCAAGTCAAATGGTCATATGCTTCACTATGACCTAGAATTCTTTCTAAAAAAATAAATAAATAAATAAATAAATAAATAAATAAATAAATAAATAAATAAATAAACAAACAATCCCTATTAAGGGCATTCTGACCTCAGGGTCCTCTCTTCCTCCACTATTCCAGGTGCTTGCACCAGCTGCCACATAGCACACCATTCTGCTGCAGGTATATTGAATGTGAACATGGTAGTAAGGAAATTGGGATAGAAGTTCCAGATCATAAGCCTATCTTAGGTGACAGATTCATTATCTACTTCTATATAAAATAATTACTTTAAACTTAAGTAGGTGTGGATTAAAAAAAAATACTTATTATCCCGCAATTTCTGTAAGTCAGAGATCTGAGCATGGATTAACAAGTTCATCTGGCTCAATATCCTTCAGAATCAAGGTAAAGGCCAAGGCTGAAGTCTTATCTGAAGGCTTGACTGAGGGAGGAATGGCTACAAAACTCCCTCCTGTGGCTGTTGGCAAGATACACTTCCTTGCTGACTATTGGCCAGGTGCCTTCCTCAGTTCCTTGCTACCTGGATCTCTTATTAGGGCACTCAGAGCATGATACCATCAGAGTCAGCAGGAGAGAGAGAGAGAGAAAGACATCAGATTCTTTTTTGTAATGTAACGGCTGAAGTGATATTTCATTACTTTTGTCATATTCATTTGTTAGAAGCAAGTCATTAGTTCTAGTCCAGCCTCAAGGGGATGGGGTTAATAATTACTCAATTACCAGGAGGCAGAAGTCATCAGGAATCATCTTAGAAGCTGTCTACCACAGGTAGCCTCTACTGAAAGCATAAAGCATTTGGGCAGACTTCCCATCACGACAGTTTCCTGCTTTAACAGTGTTTGGACACACTTAATACTTGCCTCCATTAGCTGGCCACTCAGAGCCAGCCCTCTCCCACATCCTCACGGTACTCTTGGAGAGCCCTCAGACTCCCACCCCACTATTCACACCCTCAATAAATCCACAGCTATGTTTTCTGCTTCAGCCTCTTCTCAGCCACCTGACATGAGGTCAATGTCCCCCTTACAGGGGCACCAGAATTGGGACCAGGACTTAGAGGTCGCCATCAACTGCCTGATTTACCTTTGGAGCTCTATGCATCTAACATCCACCTGAGCATGTGCCATTACTTTGACCTGGTGATGTGGCTTTGAAGAGTTCTTACAAATATTCTCTTCTCCAGTCTCATGAAGAAAGGGAACATGTTCAGAAATTTAAGCTGAAGAGCCAAGGAGGTGGCTGAATCTTCCTTCAAGATATCAATAGATGAGAACATGATGACTGGGAGAGCAGGCTAACTGCAATGGTGTGTGCTGCACTTGGAAAAAAAGATCGAACCATCACGACTGGAAATGTACAAACTAGCCATTGATGAAAATGGCCTCTACTTGTATGACTTCATTGAGACTCATTACATGAATGAACAGGTGACTCCATCAAAAAAATTGGGTGGCTATGTAACCAACTATGCAAGATGGGGCCCTCAGAATCTGGTCTGGCAGAATCTCTCTTTGAGAAGCACACCCTGGGAGACAGTGATGACGAGAGCTAAGCTTAAGACTGGCTTCTCCAGAGCCAAGGGGGTGACTTCTGTGGTCACCAAGACAGAGCATGCACATTGCGTTTACCTTTGCTTTTTCTATAAGTTGTATCAACATATGCTAAGTTATTTCTTTTGTACCTTTCCTTCAAATAAAGTGGTTTGTTGCCTCACCAACAAAAGCATAAAACATTTTTGTTCATCTGATGAAAGATTGCCAAGTACAATACATATTATTTACAAAATCCAACTAAACACATTAGATACTATATTTTCTTCTCAGTCAAAGAAGAGGTAAAGTATATCTTGACTTTTTAATGCTTATCTTTAGATGATCCAGACCAATATATTCTCAGAAACTTCACTGAAAATGGCACTATCCTGTATTTGTCACAAGATTTATCTCCTATCCATTGTCATGCATAAATATTTTTCTCCTTATTAGAGAAGTTGTGGGTTTACAGAACAATCATGCATAAAATACAGATTCTCATATACCACCCTATTACTAACACCCTGTATTGGTTTGGTACATCTGTTACAATAGATAACACATTGATAATTGATAATCCAGGAACTACACTACACAAACAGTGAGCCCGAAGTTATTGAAGTTTATGGTTGTCTTTTCTTCCAGTGGTGCTTCCATTTGGCTGAATCAGCTCTTGACTTCTCTCATGATCAAACTTAAAAAAAATTACTAGTTGTATGGACTGTATAAGCAACTATCCAGGGTATCATTTCATTTTCTCAGAACAACTCCCTTTCCTTCCCTCCCTCTAAGCATGAAAAGTTGCTACGGCAGAACATGGAAAAGCCTTGCCTATGGTAGTCTAATAATTTTCACCATGTCACAGGCAAACTTCCCTTTGGAGGTCAAAGACCAAGAGTAAATGTCAGTCAAGGTGACTTCTCAAGGAAAATGGACTATTTCCAGCCTCTAAGATTAGCATTACTACAACAATATTTCTGCCAAGTTCAGACTTGGGCCGAATCCTGAGACAACTTCTCTAATTGAAGGGTTCTGGCATGGTGCCCTCTATTTTATGGTTTGCTTTTCCCAATGTGCATGCTTTTCCAGCATCTGCTGGATTGCTTATAAGTTAGTTCTGTCTATACATGTCAGAGTTGACATTTTCAGGGAAAAATTGTGTGTTTAATGGATGTTTGGATTGAAATGTGTTCCCCTAAAAGATATGTTTAAGTCTTAATTCCCAGTCTTGCAAATGTGATCCTTTTTTTAAAATAGGGTCGTTGAAGTTCAGGGTAGTCCCTAAGGCAATGTGACTATTGTTCTTATAAGGAGAAGGAACTTGGACACAGATAGACAGAGAGACAATACAGCCATGTGACAGACGCAGAGATTAAGTTACACCAGCAGCTAAAGAATGTCAAAGATTGCCACAATCAAACCCTACAAATGCAAAAGAAGCATGGCCCTACCTACACTTTATTTGGGCTTCTAGCCTTCAGAAATGTAATATGATAAATGACTGTTGTTTTAAGCTATCCAGTTTGTGAAATTTTGTATGGCAGCTCTAGCAAACTAGACAATGGGAAATCAACCGCAGGATCAAAATGGGGATTCTTGTTTATTTTATTTTCTGTTTGTGTAGCAGCAGCCTAAAATTAGGTGGCTTCTTCTGTACTTGGCCCTATTTCCCACAACAGGAATCTTTCGCAGTAAACTATTTCATGCTTAATGGGCTGTCCAAACTAAGAGCAACCAAAAGGTAAAGCTTCTTTGTCAATTGATTGATAAATTTAATTATAATTATGGTTGAGACTTAATTTTGGGTCTAAAATGGATTTCTTCACTATCCTGTTACTTATCACAATTAATAAGTGAAAGCATAAATTATTTTCCTTTTTATGGTATGTATTATTCCTTTTGTGTGTGTGCTGTGCAGTGGGGCCACAGTTAATTTTTTTTCTATGTGAATATCCATTTGTTATCACAGCACCATTAGTTTGGGGTTTTTTGTTTTGTTTTTGGAATGCATGGGTTGGGAATCAAACCTGGGTCTCCTGCATGGCAGATGAGAAATCAACCACTGAACTACTATCCTATTTTCATGATCTTCGTCTGAGTTGATTCTTCAGCTTAGGATTACTGGCTTCATCATATTTTTTAATGATTCTTTCCCATCTGTTCCAGAGATTTCTTAGCAAGATCGATCAATCATTCATAATTTAGACACTGTTCACTCTTGTGAGAGGTTATAAATCCCTGTTAAATTATTTTTAACATTTTCACCTTTTCTCCCTTATACATTAAAAAAATCTCAGTTTTTGCCCTGATCATAGTTTCATGAATTTTGGTAGATCATTTATGTATTTTACTACTATTTACTGTAATATGTATTTTTAACATTATTTTATTGTGAAATGTAACATATTTACAAAAAAGCAATAAGTTTCAAAGTACATTGTAACAAACAGTTTTCACTGTTTGGTATGGTTGTAGTTCCACAATTGCAGGTTTTTCCTTCTAGCTGCTCTAAGACACTGGAGACTAAAAGAAATATCAACATAATGATTCAGCAGTCATACTCATTGTTAAATCCTATCTTCTCTGTTATAACTCCTCCTTCTCCTTTTATCCTTCTCCCAATGTTTAGGGGAATTAGGGCTATGACCATTCTAACTTTCTCATGTTGGAAAAGACTGTCAATAGTATGGGATGGGGTATGGGAATAGTTGATAATCTGAAGAGGCTGGCCTCTGCAGGTTTCAGGAATTATCTGGCCTAGGAACTCATATAGAGGTTGTAGATCACAGTGCATGGAATTTTTGAAGAATCTTAGATAGAGCCCTAGGTGTCCTTTAGGGTTGGCAGGAATGGTTTTGGTTGGGGTTTGGGAAACGATGGTAAATAGCATTATCTAGTTGAAGCCTGAGTAAGAGTTCCCTCCAGAATAGTTTCTTGAATCTGTTTGAACTCTCTCAGCCACCGATGCCTTATTTTGTTACAATTCTTTTCCCACTTTTGGTCAGGAAGATGTTGATGACCCCATAGTGCCAGGGAAAAGCTCATTCCTGGGAATCATGTCCCATGTTGCCAGGGTGACTTTCACCCTTGGATGTCATGTCCCACGTAGTGAAAAGGGAAATTATTTTACTTGCAGAATTGGACGTAGAGAGAGATTGGATATAGACAGAGAGAGGCCACATTTAAACAACAAAAGAGGTTTTCTGGAAGTAACTATAGCAAAACTATAGGTAGGCTTAGGTTCTCTGCTAAATAAATAAGCTTCACAAAAGCAAGCCTAAAGATCAAGGGCTTGGCCTATCGACTTGGGAGTCCCTAGTGTTTGAGACAGTATCATAGGTTTCCCCAGTAGTAAAGCTTACTAATTCCATTTTTTCCCATATATCAAGGGACTTTGCCTGTGCTTTCTAATTATCTGCTCAATGTACTTTGAGATATATCCAGGTATTACATTAAGCTTTACTGAATTACAAGCCCTCATGTCCATTCTGGGCTCCATGTGTTTGTTTGTTTATGTGCAAAAGGAAATTTAGGTTTTAGACAAAATGAACCTCTCTTCCTTTGGTCTTATTTAGTAGGTGAAGTTCTAAAACACAAACACTGTCCTCCTTATCCTTGTATTCTGTTTTATCTTAGTCCTGACCCAATTAACTTTATTCTTATCTCTGATTGAAACCTGATCAATTTTTCAGTTTCTTTAACAGTTGTGTCATTTTTCTGTCACTTCTCTAGCTGTTCCTTGGAGGAGGGCTGAACTCAGCCTATCTTATTCTGCCATTTTCCTGGAAGTCCTTTATTGTAATATTTTAAAACAGTGTTGAATTATTAGTTTCTTTACATTTCCTTTTTTAACAACAACCAATTGCCTGTGTTATCATAGATTCATCCAAATCATATTTATTAAAATAAATACTTTTGAATTTTAGATTAGAAAATTATCTATAAAATTCATTTCTATTTCCTCAACTGCCTTTTTTAAAAAAGTTATCTGAGGGAGAAGTGGGGCAAGATGGCGATGTAGTGAGGTGTGGAGTTTAGTCTTCAAGAGCAGCTAGTAAATAGCCGGAAACAGTTGTCTGGAACAACTGTTTGGGGGACATTAAAGTGGGACACACATTGTACACCAGTCTGGAATGGGTGGAAGGGCCGAGATCAGAGCACAGAACTGTAAACCAAGCTCCCAAATGGTGGAGACTGGTGCCCCTCCCCCACTGGCATGGCATTTTTGCTGTTAGAGACACATCCCTGTGGGAAAATCAGTTTCTACTAGAAGAATGGGAAGATAGCTCAACCAAGCACCAATTGCAGTTTTAATTAAGAAATTTGGACTGCTGAATACAAGCTCTGAGCAGATAAACCCAGAGAAAGCAGGAAAGTAACCCTGAGGTCTCTCCCAGAAGAGAGGAGACAGGGCTGACAAAGAAAAGAAAAAGGAGCCTTTTGGAATAAGCCAAACTCAGAATACTGGAAAACGGCTGTAACCCCAGAAATGAGCACAGAGAGCCAGGGACCAACTCCTGCTCTTGACTGTTGAAACTTGGGGGCTGAGAAAACGGGCTCAGAAAAGTAATTTTATTTTATTTTTTCTCTTTTCATTCTTTTTAAAAAGTATTGTAGGTAACTCATTATAGAAAGTTTCAGGCATTTTCAGTTGTCAGTGCTGACCCAAGCAAAGACAGAGTTAACATAGATATGAGAGACAAAAATGAAAGATAATCCCTAAAGAGAGTTTCTTCCCCAAGAAAAGGGGGGTGAACCCAGCTCAAGTGGCAACCCTCGTTCAGAAAATTCAGATATTACCATCTGGGAATCTGAAACAGCTTAAGCTTCCTGTGATGATTAGATTCTCGTGTCAACTTGGCCAAATGATTATGTCCAGTTGTCTGGTCAGGCAAACACTGGTCTGACCATTGCTGCAAGGATATTTCATGGCTGGCTGATTAAATCATCAGTTGATTGCATCTGTGGCTGATTACATCTGCCATCAACTAAGGCACGTCCTCCACAATGAGATAATCCAATCAATTGGAGGCTTTTAAGGGAGAAGAGAGATTCTTATGCTGCTTCTTCAGCCAGCACGTCTCTCCTGTGGAGTTTGTTCAGACTCTTCATTAGAACCATCAGCTTCATAGCCTGCCCTATGGATTTTGGCCTCTTCTCTGCCTATGGTTGCATGAGAAACCTTTATACATCACATATTCACAAAGCTCTCCTGTTGCTGCTTTTCCTCTAGAGAACCCTGACTAACACAGGTTGGTACCAGGAGTGGTTTTTGAGAAACAGAATCTTAAAAGTGAGTTTTTACAATAAGTTTTCTACTCTGACTAGACTTAGAGGCACTAATGACTATTTCTAACAATCAAGATGGCACTGACAGTCCATGGGGTGAGTTGGAAAAAGAGATGCTCAAAATATCACCACTAGATTCTGCTAATTGTACACTTATATGAGACAAAGCTCTGGGTGATAATGTTTTTGACACCTTTATGGAGTTTTGTGGAATTAAGAGGTGTAATGATGTTGGCTGGTTGTCTTTAGATATACTGGATATTGTAATAAGAGAAAGGGATGAGCTGAAGGCTTCAAATTGGAAACTTCAGTACCATATGAACGACATAAGTTTCCATGCATGTGCTGAAAGGAAGTATTATTTCCTATGGTCACAGTCTTGAGAGCTCTAAAAATCAGACACAAAGTCTCATTGTGTGTGTAGCAGATTTACAAGGTAAGCTAAAATCTCAGCCTCTCAGGGTGTCTGTTGTTAAAGTAAGGGCTTTGATTGGAAAGAAAATGGGATCCTGAATCATGGAATGGTGATGTATTGCTTGATAATTATGGCAGTGGGGAGAAGGATACCTGGAATCTGCTGAGCCTTTGTTAGATAGACCTGTTAATGGACTGCCCTGAGGAAACAGCTTCCGGATCTCCAGTCTCCCCAGAGCAGTCTGCCACCCACCCTCCATCTAATGAAATTAACCCTTCACTGCCTGCTAACCCTGTAACCCCCCTCACTACCCCTCCCCCCCCATATCCTGTGAGGAAACAAACCTCATTCCTCAGTCTGGGGCAACTAATCCTGTTTTTCCAGATGAAACAGCAATGGAATGCCCTGTGGTAAATGGCTTGAAAGACACTACTATTTCTTTTCATGACTCATCCCCTCCACCCCAGGAATGTCCAGAAATCACATCTTTCACCAGAATCTTGAGAAATAAATTCTTGAGACTACCTCCTTCATCCCTGAAGGCCTCTGTAGTTACCCCTCTCTGTAGGTCAGATATTACTGTGAGAACTACTGTCACTGAGCTGGAATCCTTAAATGCAAATTGGAACCTGAGTTGGCAAAAGCCAGGTGGTGACAATTAATCACCATAGACAAGGTAGGCATGGCCACCTCAAAGCAGCAGTCAAAATAATCTGACTTGCAGAGACTTGTGGCATTGGCTAGCAGATAATGGGTTGCCTAGAAGTAAAATAGATGGGCAGTCTGCTAAATTCTTATTTGAGCTGTATAAGCAGAAGAACTCCAGGTCAAATGAACAGAAGCCTAACTTGAATTACAAAAACAGAGAGTCATGGCCCCTTAATTAATTCCCAGACTTGAGAGAGTTTATAGACCTAGAGCCCCTTGAATGAGGGGAAGGCCAGGTATCCTTGGGGAAGGACCCTTTTACACTGTCCAAAATTTACTCTGTTAACCATCCTCCCAGTCCCTCTCAAGAAGACCTATGGCCTTTTACCAGGGTGACTGTGCACTGAGGGAAACGAAATAATCAGATATTTCAGGGATTATTTGGCAATGGCTCAAAAGTGACACTAACTCCAGGAGACCCAAAACGTCACTCTGGTCCACCAGTCATAGTAGGGGCTTATGGAGGTCAGATGACCAGTGGGTTTTTAGCTCAGGTCCATGCCACTGTGGACCCAGTGGGTCCCTGAACCCATTCTGTTGTCATTTCCCCAGTTCCAGAATGCATAATTAGAATTGGCATACTCAACAACTGGTAGAATTCCCAAATTGGTTCTCTGACTTGTGGAGTGAGGGCTTTTATGGTAAGAAAGGCCAAGTGGAAGCCATTAGTACTTCCCTTACCTAGCAAAATAATGACTCAGAAGCAATACTGTATTCCTGGATGGATTGCAGAGATTAGTGCCACTCTTAAGTACTTGAAGGATGCAAGACTGGTGATTCCCACCACAACGCCATTCAACTCCCCTATTTGACTTGTGCAGAAAACAGATGGGACTTGGAAGGTGACAGAGAATTATCAAAAACATAACCAGGTGATGATTCTAATTGTAGCTGCTGTTCCAGATGTGGTGTCATTGATTGAGCAACTCAAAATATCCTCTGGTACCTGTTATGTGGCTATTGATTTGGCAAATGCTTTTTTCTCAATAGCTGTTTGAGAAACCACCAGAAACAGTTTGCATTCAGCTGGCATGGTCAGCAGTATATCTTCACTCTCCTGCCTCAGGGCTCTATCAGTTCTTCACCCCTATGTCACAATCTTGTGTGCAGGGAACTTGGTCATTTCTCCTTCCCACAAGATATCAAAATGGTTCATTATATTGATAATATCTGCTGATTGGACCTAGTGAGCAAGAAGTAGCCATTATTCTAGACTTATCAGTAAGACATTTGCATGTCAGGGGAGATAAATCCAACAAAAATGCAGGTGCTTTCCACCTCAGTGAAATTTCTAGGTGTCCAGTGGTGTGGGGCATGTTGAGATATGCCTTCTAAGGTGAAGGATAAGCTGTTGCATATGGCCCCTCCTATAACCCAAAAAGAGGGACAACAACTAGTTGACCTCTTTGGAGTTTAGAGACAACACATTCCTCATTTGGATGTGCTACTCTGGCCCATTTACCAAGTGACCAGAAAAAGCTGCTATTTTATGTGTGAACCAGAACAAGAGGAAGCTCTGCTACAGGTTCAGTCTGCTGTGCAATCTGTTCTGCCACTTGACCATATGATCGAGCAGATCAAATGGTGCTAGAAATATCAGTGGCAAATAGGGATGCTGTTTGGAGTCTTTGGCAGGCCTCTACATGAGAATCACAATGCAGGCTCTTAGGATTTTGGAGTAAAATGTTGCCGTTCTCTGAAGATAACTACTCTCCTTTTGGGAAACAGCTTTTGGTCTGCTACTGGGCCTTAGACTGAACACTTAACCATGGCCACCAAGATACCATAAGAACTGAGTTGGGTGTTTTCTAACCAACCAAGCCATAAAGTTGGGCATGCAGAGCAACATTCCATCATAAAATGGAAATAGTATCTTAGAGATAAGACTTGAGCAGATCCATGAAACAAGTTACATGAGAATGTGGCCCAAATGTCCATGTCCCCAACTCTTGCCACATTATCTTTTCTTTCCTAGACCAGAGCTATGGCCCTTCCCGAGTTCCTTAGAGTCAGTTGACTGAGGAATTGAAAAGCTGGTTCTCAGATGGTTCTGCACAATATTCAAGGACCACCCAGGAGTGGACAGCTGCAGTATTACAAACCCACTCTAGGATAGCCTTTAAGGACATGGTGAAGGGAAATCCTCTCAGTAAGTGGAACTTTAAGCAGTGGACCTGGTTGTTCATTTTCTCCATTTGTTTACTAAAACCTTGCTTTTCAGAAGTCACCTTCTGCTGAGCATTCACATGGACCACAAATATCTTCATGTTTTTTGTCTACTCAGACAGATCTATCTACATGACTCTTCCCCAGACTTCCTTGTCACTGATTTTCTGATCACATGCCTTCCAAGTCCCTGACTATCCAGTCAAACAATTAGCAACAGCCCATGAGTCAGGATACAAGTGCACTTCTGACCAGCTTTGTTTCCTAGCAAGATGGCTCTTAGGGGTATAAATCTCCATAGCAATATGGAACATGACTTCTGGGGATGAGCCTAGGCCTGACATGACGGGATTGATAAAGACTTCTTTGCCAAAAAAGGGGAAGACAAATTAAACTAAGTAAAGTTTCAGGGGTTAGAGATTTCAAATAGATTCAAGTCATTCTGGAGGTTATTCTTATGCATTATATAAATATCCATTTTCAGTTTTTTTTTTTTTTTTTTTTAACATGGGCAGGCACTGGGAATCAAACCCGGGTCCTCTGGCATCGCAGGCAAGCATTCCTACCTGTTGCGCCACCGTGGCCCGCCCTCCATTTTCAGTTTTTGTTGTCTTGGAGTAGCTAACAGAAATGCTTGAAACTGTTGGACTGTAATCCAATAGCTTTGATTATTGAAGACGATTGTATAACTATAGTTTTTAAGGTGTGACTATGTGATTGTGAAAACCTTGTGACTGATGCTCCCTTTATCCAGTGTATTAACAGATAATTTAAAAAAATAAAGACAACTAATAAAGAAATGATGGGGGGATAAGGGTTATGGGATGTTTTGGGTGCTTTTTTTAAATTTTTATTCTTATTGCTTATGGAGTAGTGCAAAAATTCCAAAACTGATTGTGATGATTAATGCAGAACTATATGATGATACTATAAGCCATTGATTATATACTTTATATTATTATATGGTATGTGAATATATTTCAATAAAATTGCATTTAAAAAGTTGGCTTTTTCTTCTGTCTTTTATCCTGTGTGATTTACTTCATGTTTCTTGCAGAATATTTTAGTAGACCACTCGCTGATATTGTTCTCTGTTAAGTATTCTTTGAATGAAGATCCTTTACATAACTTGCAAGTTCTTCCCACATAGAGTAGACACATTTTTAATTTATCTTACATCTTTCCACTCAGGTTTTTTTTTTTTTTTTTTTTTTTTTTTTTTTTTTTTTTTTTTTTTTTTTTTTTTTTTTTTTTTTTTTTTTTTTTTTTTTTTTTTTTTTTTTTTTTTTTTTTTTTTTTTTTTTTTTTTTTTTAGAATCTTCCTCTTTGATGATAAACAGAAGGACTTGTGTTTGAAATTTTACTAGTTTAGTCATTTGACAGTTTATTGGGAGTGAAGTGACATGGGTTGGTGGACAGAGAAGCCAGAGTCCTGAGCTCCATTCAGTCAAAGAGGAATTCTCTCTTAATACAAATGCTTCTCTCCATTGCCTGTTGTTTTCCTTCTGAATACACAGACTTAGTTTCTTTTTGAATATGTTTACTGGATAAGCTGTGGTTATATCCTTTTCTTTATTTCATCCCTGTCCACTATACCTGGAAAGATGCCTGCTCTATTAGGTAGAAAAAAGCTGCATACCTGCTCTCACATGCATGTGGCCTCATTTGCCTGTTATCATTTTGTAGAACCTGTTTTCATCCTCTGTTGATCCCAGGCACATGAAGAAATTCAGAGTTGTTTGCACTTAATTTCTATCATGGACCTTCCTCTCTTCCTTACATCCCCAGAACCTCCAGATTTTAAAGTCTTTCTGGATTTCTTTCTAGATTGCTTCTTGCAACATCACACTGTTCTTTATTCTCCCTTCTCAAGAAAGAAAAAATCTATTTTCTTTTAAGATTTCCCCCCCCCAGACTTTTCTTCCAATATGACCTCATTTTTCCTGGATCCATAACAATTCTTTGACATGTATAGTATGTCAATGACACAATTTCCTAGCTTCTAAGTTTGTTATGCATTTTCCCTCTTTGCTTATGTTGCCTTGTCTATTTCAGCTAGCAGCTATGACAGTGATCGGAGGTGATTATGCTGAAGTTTCCAACTTTTTCAGCGCTTCCTTATCTTTCATTTGTATTACTTTCTTGAAAAATAGCTAATTCTCACAAGAATAAAAAGGTTAAAAAAAACAGTTTGTAAGGTTTGCTTCTGGCTATCATCTTAGAACAAGGAACTAGATCTAATCTTCATGATTTGAATTTGACATTCCCTTGAGCTTTAGTTAGTCTTTAGAACAGGCCTACATGTTCCGAGGTTTATTCTTAAATCCATAATCTCATGCTTCATTTTTCTTAACCACATCTTCTAGGAATAAGCAACCACACCAAAGTTTTACTAGAAGAAGAATTTATTATAGAAGACAGTCAACTTTTAATGACAAATGAAGAAGATTTTAGATGAAGGAGTGCTAAAGAAATGACAGTATGCTTAAATTGAGAAAAAAAATCATTGTATCATGGCATTCATTTGGAATTTCAGCACAAATGGTGTAGATGCCAGGAAATAAAAACAATACTCCATCCCAAATTGTTGAAATGTTGGCAATCTGTGTCTACAGTCTCTATATCTTTAGCTTGTGTCTCTTCCTATTCATCCTTTCCCCAAAACTCTCCTATTCTCTAGTTCTCACTCTTTAAAAACTAGATCTTTTTTGAAGATATGAAAATTAAACTGGCAAATAACTTTCTTTCTTTTTTTTTTTTTTTTTTTGCAGGCACTGGGAATCGAACCTGGGTCTCTGGCATGGCAGGTGAGAATTCTGCCACTGAGCCACTGTTGCACCACCCCAAATAACTTTTTAATATACAAATTTAATTACTATCTTGATTTATCTAATTGGACCAAATCTTAATAGATCCACATGTTTGCCAAGCAATTTTAATATAAGTGAGACACTTTCTTAATTATTTGAGAACTTATTATTTATTGTATACATGGTTACTATGACAATTAATTAGTAAGAGGTAAACTGGAGAAGAAAACCAGACACCAAATTATTAGCATACCAGTGGAGAGTTTATTTTTTAAGTTCAGTACAGAATAGTGCAGTACAAAAGAGTTCAGTACAGAAAAATGTATTTGAAGAAATAATTGTTGAGAACTTCCCCAGTATGCTTAAAGTTATTAAATCCCACACTCAAGACTCCCTACCCATGCTTAGTCACATCATAATCAAAGTAATGCAAATTAAAGAAAAAGAAAATCTCTTGAATACAAGCAGAGAGAAAAGAAAAAAATTGATACCTAATGGCAACAGATTTCTTATCAGAAACTATGAAGACCAGAAGCAAATGACTCAAAATCTGTAAGGTATTAAAAAAAGTCAACCCCAAAATCTATATCCAGTAAAAATATCCTTCATAAATGAAGGTGACCATTTCAATTTGCTACAGCTGCCAGAATGCAATATATTAGAAATGATTTTTTTTAACAAAGGGGATTTATTAGGTTACTAATTTACAGTTCTAAGGCCAGGAAAATATCCAAATTAAAGCATCAAGAGGAAGATACCTTGACTCTGAAGAAAGGCTGCTGGCATCAGGGGTCCTCTGTTACAGGAGAAGGCACATGGTGATGTATTCTGATCCTTGTTCTGGGCTTCATTGCTCTCATCCTGTTTCCAGTGGTATCCTCTCTGGGTGCCTGTGGGTCCTTGCTTCCTTCTCCAGGGACACGTCTCTGAGCTCTCTGTGTCCTGCGGGTCTCCTTGCAGTGTCTCTGAAGCAATTTCTCTTCCTTTATGTCCTTCACTTGGTTTCATCTCTCTGCTCTCTGTCTTGGCTCTCTCCAAATTGTCTCTGGGCATTTCTTGTCTTCTTTCTCAATGTTTCTGGCTCTCTCTCATAAAGGGTTCCAAGAAAGGATTAAGACTGATTTTGAATTAGGTGGGTCACATTTTCATGGAAACAACTTAATCAAATTTCCCACCCAACTATAGGTCTGTACCCACAAGAATGGATTAGAAAATGGCTTTTCTAAGGTACATAATAAACTAGGACAGTAACAAAATGACATTTCCAGAGATGGCAGACATGGAAAAAATGGCGAAAGAAAATTCTCTGACAGAAAGAAATTATTCCAGAAGAAACTTGACATCAGGAGTGAAGAAAGGACAAGAGAAATAGTAAATATCAATAAAATAATAGACTATTTATATCTTATTGAATTCTTTAAATTTTTTGAAACATGAAATCCAAAATTGTAATATTGATGGATTTTGAATGCATTCAGATATAACATATAAGATGGCAACACAAGGGAGGAGAAAAAGGGTTGCATATGGTGATAAGATTTCTACATTCCACTTGAAATGATAAAATAAGGTAAAATAAGTAGACTTGGAAATGTTAAATAGTATATTTCAATGGTGAAGACATCCGTTCAAAGCACAGTAAATAGAATTAGAATCAATTACACAATTTATGTTTTTTGTTATATATGTTATCATAATAAATATTTTTAAAATCCATAAAATTGTACAACAGAAACACTGAACCTTGATGTGAACTATGAACTATATCTAATAGAATAATTATAATAATTTTTATCAATGTAATAATGGTACCACTTAATTCAAAGTATTAATAATTGGGAAAACTGGATGTGTGAGGGATATAGATGAGAATTCTGTACAAATTATATTTAGAGACCTCAATACTCCTTTTTCAGTAATTTATCAATGTGTTAGGAATAAAATCAACTAATGATATAGATGAACTGAGCTATTCCATTAAGCACCCTGATCTAATTGGCATGTGTGTACTAGTCCACCCATCAACAGTGGAGTACACTTTCATTTCTAGTGTACACAAGCACACACCGAGATAGACCATACCCTTGCTAATATTACAAACTCTAACACATTCAAATGATTTAAAACCATGCATGACCACAAGAAATTTAATCATAAATCAATAACAGAAGGATAAGAGGAACATCTCTAAACATCAGGAATTTAATCAACAGACTTCTAAATAATACGTGGGACAAGAAAATAGTTTCAGGGAAATTAGAAAATATCTTAAATTGAATGAAAATGGAACACAATATAGAAAAAATAGTGAGATGCTGCTAAAGTGCTTATAATAAGGAACTTTTTACCATTGAATATGGATATTAGAAAATAATAAATTCATTAAATCATCAATTTGATTTCACTTTAAGAAACTGCAAAAAAAGAAGAAACATAATCCAAAAGCAAGAGGAAGGAAAGAAATAGTAAGTATAAGAACAGAAGCCAAAGTACTAAAATAGTAAAACAATAGAGAGAATCAGTGAAAGCAAAGGCTGCTTCTTTAAGGAGATGAATAAAATTGAGAAGCCTTTTAGAAGATGACAAAGAAAAAAAAAAACACAAGTTACCAATGTTAGGATCAAAAGAGTGGTTAATACTATGGCCTAATAGAAATTAAAAGAATAAGGGATGTTACAGAATTTCTTCACATGATAGATTTGACAACCTAAATGAAATAGCTTGGAATACTCTTACAACTAGTAAAAATATTAAGTAATAGTTAAACGTTTCTCAAGATGAATCTCCGGGCCCAGATGGTTTCACTCAAAAATTCTAGAAAATATATCAAGAAGCAAAGATACCAACTCCTTGCAATCTCTTCTAGCAAAAGGAAGAATGAGGAACATTTCTCAACAAGACTAGCATTAACTTTCCACCAAAACCAATAATGGCTTATAAAATTTGTGGGTATAGAGAAAAATCTTCATGTTTTTAAGAGATGGGGCTTTCTGACAATTCTTTTTTCTGCTAATTGGGGTCCTAGGATAAAAGCAAGACATGGGTAGTTCATTTAAAACTGTAAGATAATGAGAAAATTCCACAGAGATTTACTTAATTCTGGAGCTGTGTGTTTACATTTCAAGGAAAAATGAGACTTGAGACTGTGGAGAAGTCTCTGGGTCATAAAAACCAGACACACAAGGGCATATTTAGACTTTGTTGTGTTTTATGTTCCAAAAGGTTAGAGTGAAAACCAGGTCTCATTCTGTCCCATTTCTAGGAAACAAAGGTTTTTCTCCCATTCATTTAGGAGGAGAGGGAGAAAACTTCTGCCACTATTTTCCTATATATAAAATACAGAGAGAAAATCTACTTTTCTCTTTCCTCACCTAAGATACAAAGTTTATATGCACAGGAGATTTGACCTGTCCTTTGTTATATTGCTCCACGGATATGAATCAAGATGTGGGAAACTACGCAGTCACTGTTTGTTTTTTAAGTGAATAAGATAATCTGCCTCTAACCCAGAACCCAGAACAATTTGTGTGCACATTTAGGATAAAATCCATGAAGATGTATATTAAAATCCCAATACAGGGGAAAAAAGTGTTCGGGTAAGGTCATTTTGGCATTTAATTGCTCCGAAATCAACACATCGCTTCTGCTCATTCTTATATGGGTCCCTCTCCTTCTAAATGAATGGGAGAAAAAACTTTGTTTCTTAGAGATGGGATACAGGTCTACCCAAGCCCAAGGAGCACAAGGAAGTATAAGATTCCAATGTATCTGAAGGAAGAGCCACAGATGTATTTGCTGCGCAGCATTCTTTTTATTAAAGCCCTATTTCTGTAAGGTAACATGATAACAGGTATAACTAATTGTTACCAACTTTTACAAGTGCACATTCAAAGAATCCAAAGTTACTTTTTGAGAAATAATATGATCTCATTGCATCCTATAAAGTAACCAGTGAGGTCAGTGTCACTTCTGCATGTTAGGGTCAAAGATAGATTTGATTTGCATGGCTTAATTCTTTTTACCCAGACTTGGTCAACTGAGTCCAAGGTAGTGGTTCTCACTTGGGAGTGTTTCTTCCCCTCAGGAATCATTTGGTAATGCCTGGTGACAGTCTTGGATGTCACAATTTAGTGGGGTGGGGAAGGGATTATACTGGTGAGTCTAGGCCAGGCATGTTGTCAAACATTCTGCAGTACATAGGGCAGCCCCCTGCGTTAAAGAATTATTCATTCCTGGGTTCCAGGAAGATGGTGGAATAGTATAAATCAAGTTCAGACCTGCTCCAAGGAAAAGGTAGAGAAGGGACAGGAAGGCATCGGAGACAGTGATTCCAGAGTGTGACTGACCTGCAACACATAGGGCAGCCCTGGTTGCAAAAGCTGAGGAACTGAGAAGCAGAGGACCGGAGCCTAATGCAGAAGCCTGGAGCCCTGAGGAGTGCACCAACAGGCAGACAGGGACTAGGAAGTAAGCCAAGCCAAGTTTCTTGAATGTACCATGCTCACTAGCACAACCCCACGACTCACAACTCACCCCACATCCCACGCACCTAAACCCCATCACCATCCCCCAGTCCCTGGCTCCAAGTGCCCCTGCCCTGCCAACCCCTCATGCACATACCCATCCAACACCCCCAACCCAGGTGCAGCCCAACACACCTTTCCTGCATCCTTCCTGAGCACTATATCCCCCTCCCTGTTCACTTCAGGCTCTCATCAGCACATAAAAGCTGCTGTTGCTTACCTCCATACCCAGGCTATACCTGTCCCCAGCTGATACAATCACAAAGCCTTCACCCCCACCCCACAGAGCTCTGCACGCAGGTACATCCCTTTACAGCCCTCCTAGACCCATGAATGCACATGCCCCTAGTCACACCCCCTAGCCCGGGAAAAGGACTGACCAGTGCAGCTGGGTCACATCTGACTCCAGCCCATGAAGGCATAACTTTGATCCACTGCCATAGCTCTGCATATGTACACAAAGGGTCCTGTGCCCTAGACCAGTGCACACAGGGTCATGCCCCTAGACCTGTGTGTCCACATAGCTACATCCTTCCTGGCCACTGGGCCCCATGTTCACAGGCAGCAGTGTAGCATCCCCAATGTGTACCTATACCTGCATGGCAACACTTTACTGCACTGTTGTGCCCCACCCCATGTCCTGCATCCTGCTATGCAACCATTCTGCAAGCACAAGGCTTTAGGCTACTGAAGGAAATCAACTTCCAAAGCAAATTAATCAAGAAATTTACATGTAATGAAAACAACAGAAGATGACTAAGCATATCACAATGCAGACAGATATAGCCCAGCCTAATGACCAAGTTAAAACATCAGGGGAGACACAGACATTGGAATAACTAATCAAAGATGTTCATATAACTCTACTAAGTAAAATAAGTGGAATGGCTAATGGCATAAAGGAGATCAAGAAGACAGTAGAAGAGTCTAAAGAGGAATTTGAAAGAATAAATTAAAAAATACCAGTTATCACAGAAATTAGAAATTCTGCAGATCAAATAAAAATCATACTAGAGACACACAACAGCAGATTTGAAAAGGCAGAGGAAAGAATAAATGAACTAGATGACAGTGTTTTCAAACACTTAAAACAGCAAATGGCAAAAAAGATGGACAAATTTGAATTGGATCTCAGGGAAACGATGGAAAAAATAAAGCACACAAATATAAGAATCATTGGTGTCCCAGAAGGAGAAGAGAAGAGTAAAGGGCTAGGAAGAGTATTTGAGGATATAATGGGGGAAAACTTCCCAACCCTTATAAAGGACATGAATATACAAGTCAAGCTTAATAAACTCCAAACAGAATAAATCCAAATAGGCCTTCCCCAAGGCACATATCAATCAGTCTGTCAAATGTTGAAGAGAAGCAGAAAATTCTGAAAGTCACAAGAGAAAAACAATCTACTCCATATAAGGGGAACCACATAAGACTGAGTTCAGACTACTCAACTGGCACCATGGAGATGAGAAGGCAGTGGTATGATATATTTAAAATCCTGAAAAAAGAAAGACTTCCAGCCAAGAATTCTGTACCCAGCCAAACTGTCCTTCAAAAAAACTGAGGGAGAGATCAAAATTTTCACAGACAAACAAATCCTGAAAGAATTTGTCAACAAGAGACCAGCCCTACAAGAAATACTAAAGGGAGTTCTGCCAGTTGAAAAAAAAAAAAAGACAGGAGAAGGAGGCCTGGAGAAGGGTACAGAATTAAAGAACCAGTAAGGGTAATTTACAGGATAAAAATAGAAAAAGGGAAAAGATTTTATAGATCTGACAAATAAAATCCAAAACAAAAGATGGTGGATTCAAGAAACACCTTTTCAGTAATAACTTTGAATGTTAACAGTCTAAACTTACCAATTAAGATACAAATTAGCAGAATGGATTAAAATATATAATCCAGCTATACATTGCTTACAAGAGACTCAGACACAAGGATACAAATAGATTGAAAGTGAAAGAATGGAAAAGATTTTCCATACAAGTTATAACTAAAAGAAAGCAGGAGAAGCCATATTAATATTGGACAAAATAAACTTTAAATGTAAAGACATCATAAGACACAAAGAAGGCCACTGTATACTAATTAAAGGATCAATTCACCAAGAAGATAAATGTTTATGCTCCCAATCAAGGAGTTCCAAAGTACATGAGACAGATGTCGGCAATATTGAAGGGAGCGATAGATGTTTTAACAATAATGATAGGAGACTTCAATATACTGTTCTCCTTTATAGATAGAACAAGCAGACAAAAGATCAACCAGGAATGAGAGAAGTTAAACAACTTGATAAATTAGACCTAACAGATATATATAGGTCATTGCAACCCAAAACACAAGGATATGCATTCTTCTCTAGTACTCATGGAACCAGAATAGATCATATGCTGGGGCATAAAACAGGTCTTTATAAATGTAAAAACATTGAAATTATTCAAAACACTTTCTCTGATCACAGCGGAATGAAGCTGGCTCTCAATAACCAACAGAGAATGAGAATATTCACAAATATATGGAGATTAAATAACACACTCTTAAATAACCAGTGGGTCAAAGAAGAAATTGGGAGAGAAATCAGTAGCTATCTGGAAACTAATGAAAATGAGAGTACAACACATCAGAAGTTATGGGATGCGGCAAAGGCTGTGCTGAGAGGGAAATTTATTGTCCTAAATGCCTATTTTAAAAAACAAGAAAGAGTAAAAAAATCAAGCATTTAACTGCTCACCTGGAGGAACTTGAGAAAGAACAGCAAATTAACCCCAAAGCAAATAGAAGAAGAGAAATAACAAAGATTAAAAGGCAGAGTTAAATGAATGGGAGAACAAAAGAATTATAGGAAGAATCAATAAAACCAAAGTTTGTTCTTTGAGAAATCAATGAAATTGATGAACCATTAGCAAGACTGCCAAAGAAAACAGGAGAGAAGATTCAAATAAACAAAATCAGAAATGAGAACGGGTGTATCACCACAGACACTGAAGAAATAAAATTAGTCATAAGATGATATTATAAACAATTATACACCAACAAACTAGAAAACTTAGGTGAAATGGAAAAATTCCTGGAAACACACAAACAAGCTACACTGACTCAGGAAGAAATAGAAGATCTCAACAAACCAATCACAAGTAAAGAGATTCAATTATTTATCAGAAATCTCCCTACAAAGAAAAGCCCAGGGCCAGCTGACTTCACAGGGGAATTTTATCAAATTTTCCAAAAAAAACTAACACCAATCCTGCTCAAACTTCTCTAAAAAAATTGAGGAAAAGGAACTTTACCTAACTCATTTTATGAAGCTAATATCATTTTAATATCAAAACAGGGTGAAGATGCTATAAGAATGAAAACTACAAGCCAATTTCCTTAAGGAATATAGGTACAAAAATTCTCAATAAAATATTATCAAATAGAATCCAACAACACGTTAAAAGAATTATACACCATGATCATGTGGGGTTTATACCAGGAATGCAAGGATGGTTCAATTCTAGCTAGACCAATCAGGTCAAAGAAATAAAAGGCATCCAAATTGGAAAGGAAAAGGTAAAACTTTCATTATTTGCAAATGACTAGATATTGTATTGTACTGGGAAAATCCTGAGAAATCTATAGCAGTTACTTGAGCTAATAAACAAATTCAGCAAGGTGGTGATATATAAAATTAATGTGCAAAAATCAGTAACATTTCTATACATAAGCAATGACCTGAGGAGTCAGTTAAGGAAAAAATTTCATTCTATTTAGCAATTAAAAGAATCAAATACTTAGGGATGAACTTAACTAGGGATGTAAAGGACTTGTACAAAGAAAACTACATAACAGTGCAAAAAGAAGTCAAAGAAAGACCTAAAAAAATGGAAAGACATTCCTGCTCATGGATGGGAAGGCTAGGTATAGTCAAAATGTAAGATGTCAATTCTACCCAAATTGATATACAAATTCAACACAGAACCAATCAAAATTCCAACAACCTGCTTTGAAGATTTGGAAAAGCTAATTACCAAATTCATCTGGAAGGGAAAGAGACCCCAAATAGCTAAAAGCATTCTATAAAAGAAGAAAAAAGTGGGAAGAATAATACTCCCTGACTTTAAAACTTTAAAAAGATAGAAATGTTGACCAAGGCAATCTAATCAAGAGTGCAGAAATAGACCACCAAATCCATGGTCAACTGATTTTTGACAAAGCTCCCAAATCCACTGAACTGGGACAAAATAGTGTTTTCACTCAATAGGCCTAGGAGAACTGGATATCAATAGCCAAAAGAATGAAAAGAGGACCCCTACTTTATACCCTGTACAAAAATTAGCTCATAGTGAATCAAACATCTAAATATAAGAAGTAGCACCATAAAGCTTCCAGAATAAAATGTAGAGAAGCATCTTCAAGATCTAGTAATAGGTGGTAGTTTCCTAAACTTCACACCCAAAGCACAAGCAACAAAAGAAAAAACAGATAAATGGAAACTCCTCAAAATCAAATGCTTCTGCACCTCAAAAGTCTGTCAAAAAGGTAAAAAGGCAGCCAACTCAATGGGAGAAAATATTTGGAAGTCACATATTGGACAAAGGTTTGATATCCTGAATACACAAAGAAATCATACAACTCAACAACAAAAGAGCAAACAACCCAATTATAAAATGGGCTGAAGATATGAATAGGCATTTTTCTTTTTTTTGGGGGGGGTGCTTGATCAGGGAATCGAACCTGGGTCTCCCACATGAAAGACGGGCATTCTAACCACTGAACTGCTCTTGCACCCTGAATAGGCATTTTTCTGCAGAGCAAATGCAGATGGCTCAAAAGCAGAGGAAGAAATGTTTGTTTTCATTGGCTATCAGCGAAATGCAGATCAAAACTACAATGAGATACCACCTCACAGCTATAAGAATGGGTGCTATTAAGCAAACAGGAAACTATAAATGTTGGAGAGGATTTGGAGAAATTGGGACATTTATGCATTGCTGATGGGAATGTGTAATATTGCAGCCACTATGGAAGACTGTTTGGCAGTTCCTTAGGAAACTAAATATTGAGTTGCCCTATGACCTAGCAATAGCAGTACTTGGTAAATACCCAGAAGAGCTGAAAGTAATGACACAAACAGACATTTGCACACAGATATTCATAGCAGCATTATCCACAATCACTAAAAGATAGAAACAAACCAAAAGCCCATCAACAGGCGAGTGGATTAACAAAATGTGGTATATGCATACGATGGAATATTATGTAGTAGTAGGAAGAAATGATGTCCTGATGCAAATGACAAGATGGATGAGCCTTGAGGACATAATGCTGAGTGAAATAAGCCAGACACAAAAGGATAGATACTGTGTGACTCCACTTCTCTGACCATAGTAAAGGTAAAATCAGAGGCTTATAGTACAGATAGGGGACTTAGAGCTACAAAGAAGCTAGGTGAATGGTTAGCTAATGACATTGATCTCCAATGTAGGGGGATAGATAGAAGTGAAGGGAGTTCTCTAGTGGGTCTATATGTAATATTACCATAATGAAGATGAACAAGATTGAGAGGGGTTTTAAGACCTATGTGTTCCACTGATTAACACTAGAACTATAAATTAGTCCTTGCAAGAACTACTTCAAAGGTATGATTCGCGTACAAAGAGTGTTTAAGTCCAAAGTACAGGGAGAAAACTACTCTTGCATGTGATGGGCTATGTTTTTGAAGGAAAATATCAGCACTACTACAGCAATAACAGAGGTAAAGAATGGCAGGAGGGACATGAGTTAAGAGGAGGTTTAAATTTCCTAACTGGTGAGGGTGTGTTTATTGGTTATCTTCTCTTCAGAACAATGAAATTATCTAAAATTGTGGCTCTTAAGGGCTAGAGAAGAAAGGACAATTAAGGAAAACATTTGTCTCTAATAAGGAGAAATATAATGGAAAACACAATTAATATGTGGCCAGGAATCACATAAACTGATAGTATAAAATAGACATTTAATGTAGCGTTGGGAAATAGTAGTCCAAGTAACTGGTAGTCGTCCTATGAAAAAAGCAAATAAGAACTGGTTATCAGGGTGAATTGAAATAGAAGAGTGGCAGAACATAAATCCGGTACTATAAAAATTTAGCAGCAGGTCAAATATGATAAAATAAGAATAACTAGAGAAGACGGCAATAACACACCTATAATTATTGTGCAGAGGTCTTGTAAAAATCAATATGCTTCTACAAGATCTCCTAACTCGTAAAATAAATGTGCCTCAGGGACTTTCATTTGGAAATATGATTGTTTGTGGAAAGGGATTCTTTGTGAGATTCTGAGGAATAAGTATTTATCTTCCTCTGTACATAAAGGAGAGTGAAAAAATTTTAAAAAGCACCTGGTAGGGTTCACATTGATCAAATACCTCTGGGAGGAATGATTATGTTTGACCTCACTAGCATGTTAAAATAAAGAAATTTAGAGAACAGAAGTAAGGATTTGTTGTTCAATGACTTTTTGAATATTCAGATATGGACGTGTAATTTCAGTTTAGGTAGAAAATTTGGTGAATTCTTGTTCAAAGGAGAAATCTAAATACATTCCATATAGGATACAGTAGGTGGTAAACCCATTTATGAAGAATGTCACATACTGCCAGAGTAATAGGGGAAGAAGAACTTAGTATAAATACATGCTGCTATTATAAAAACTGAATTATGGGTCAGGATAAACTGTAATCTTCTTATAAATTGCTCAGACAAAGAAATGTTGAGAAAATCATGAGTTCTAAATCTGGAGCGGCTAATACCTCTGTCGAAAAGAAGCTATTGGAATAAAATATCATTTATTGTGCAATAAATGTAAGGAAAGTAAAGATGTTAAATCTAATGATAATTACAAAGCAGAGATAATATTACAATTCGCCTAATGTAGAGTAAGCAGTGGCAGTTGTAATTGAGCAAATAGAAGTAGAGCTGAGGTTTGGGAGAGTATGCCAATGGATTTGCATATATTTTCCAAAGATCTTTCCAATTCCTAATCACATAGGCTCTATTTTTAAGAAGCCCCTGGAAAATATTAGAATAAGACAGATATACTTACAGTTATTGTATTAGTTCTTTTTAAAACTCATCTGAGACAAGGATTCAAAGAAAACTCAAATGCAGAAAATGATGGGCCTTTACCAGGAGAGAAGAGACCCATCACTGGAGAAGCAGAAGGAAGCAGAAAAAAACCCATAGATGAATATACAGAGAAATCAACTAAAATTTTAATTCAGTTTTGCAGGCCTCATGTTGGCTGGTGTAATGGTTTAGAATCCTGAGGAATCCCCAGCTGCAGATGTCTGTACCTACCTTCTAAATATTTCCCACTGTCCTTCACAAAGTTCATAGAATGGTGTTTTAGTTTCCTTGGACTAGTCTAAGAAATGCCCATAACCTGGGTGACTTAAAATGATAGAAATATTCTCTCGCAGTTCTGGAGTCCAGAAGTCTAAATCAAAATGTCAGCAGGGTTACATTCCTTCTGAAAGCTCAAAGAAAGAATTCTTCATTGCCCCCTTTCATCTTCTGGTGGCCACAGGCATAATTCTAATCTCTGTATCCATTTTACATGGCCTTCTCTTTGCTGTGTCATCTCCTTTTCTGTCTCTCCCTAAGGACACTTATTATTGAATTTAGGGCCCACCTAGATAATCCAGGATGACCTCATCTTCTCATCCTTAACTTAATTATATCTGCAAAGACCCATTTTTCAAAGAAATTACATTCACGGCTTCAGCGCTTAGGACATGGTCGCATCATTTTGGGGCCACCATTCAACCAACTATAGGTGGTATGCCAAGCCGTGATCAGGACAGGAGGACTATGAGAAATCCCTCTGAAATATTTCAGTCCTTCTTTAACTGAACAATAACACCCTCCAAAGGTTCAGGAAGTTCAGAAGAACTGATGGAAATCAAAAACTCAATCAAGTAAATAACATTGACAACCCCCTATTGACCGATCAAGGAAAAGCGAGAAGAAACATTATCAAGCTCAAGAGTGAAAGAAAGGGCACATCACTATAGAGTTTGTAAATATTGAAAGATAAGGAATAATATGAAAAACATGATGACAATAAGTTCAAGAACTTGGGCAGATTCCTTGAAAGAAGCAGATTATCAAAAATAATTCAAGAAGAAATAGAGAAATTAAATAGTTCTCTATATGAATTTGCAGTTAAAAATTTTCCCGTAAAGAAAACTTCAGGCTGAGAAGCTTCAACAGTGACTTCTACCAAGGAGTTAAGAAAGGAAAACAAAACAGAACAAAACAATTCTACATGTATCCTTTCAGAAAATATAGTAGGAGAGATTACTCCCTCACTCATTTTTGTGAGTTAATCATTACCTTGATAAAAAACCAGGCAAACACTTTACAAGAATAGCAAAATACAAACAAGTATCTCTTACAACTGTAGACAAAAATGTACTTAAAAGTAGTATACATAAAAGGGAAATATTATGACAAAGTGGGGGTTTATTCTAGTAATGAAATTTGATTTAACATTAAAAAATCAATCACTGTGATTAATCACATTAATAAACAAAGGAGAAAAAAACAAATGATCTCTTTAATAAGGGGTAGAAACCTGTATTTACTGAACATAATTTTAAGGTAAAAAAAAAAATCTCAGCAATCACAAATAGAAGGAAATGTTCTATACAAACATTGTCTTAAAAAAAATCTAGAACTAATAGCATGATGAAGGATGAAATAGTGAATAGTTTTCCCTAAGATTAGGAGCAATATATCTATTCAATATTGTTCAGTATATCTTAACCATTATAATAAAGTGCACAAAAAACATGCAGATTAGAAAGGATTAAGTAAAATGTATTCTCAAACATCACGATTGTTTGTATAGAAAACCCTATTCAATCTGTAAATAATTATGAGAACTAATAAAGTAAACTGGCAATCTTACAGGATGCAACATCAATATACAAAAATGTATGGCATTTATATAAACTAGCAACACGTTTTTAAAAGTGGAATTAAAATATAATGCCATGTGTTCCATAGATTAGAAAACTATTTTCCCCAAATTAAATTATGGATTCAAGACAATTCCAATCAAAATCCCTCTAAGTTTTTTTTTAAGTAAGTCATAAACATTATGAAATGCATATAATATTTAAAAGAACTATATAATTAAAAATATTGAGAAAGAAGATAGTTGGAGGATTTATACTACCTGACTTCAAAACTTTCTCTAGCAATCGAAGCACTGTGTGGCATGAGTAAAGATCAGCAGGTTTAATAAAATGTGTTTGGACTACATGGTTGTATACATTTGTCAAAACTCATTGAACCCTATATTTAAGTGGATTAATTTTATCCATATAAATGACACCTCAATGAATTTGATTTTTAAAACATGGTTGCCTGAATCCTTACCATCCTTCTTACAATTCAATCCTTACGATTCTTAATCAGTCGTAATCTTCAGCCAGTCACCCGTTTTCTGTTTCTGACTTATTCATTTTCTATTTATCTCCCATAGCACTTCAAAACCTTTTCCATTTCTCAAATTTGATTTTTTGCTTCTTCACTCACTGACCACTCTTCAATCTTTCAGTTCGCAGATATTATCCCGGCATGTCTTTAACAGCCTTGTTCTGGAAAATGTTAAATGTAGTAGCCAAAAGGCTTCAATATAATTTTTGGTATATTAGATTTTGATACAGATAGAGGCCCAAGTACAAGGGTGCTATTTGAAACCATTAGTGAAAAATGCTCACGTGGAATTTATGTTAAGCAATTTAAGGGAGGCGGTTTAGTTTTTGCAGGGCTTCAAACTTTTAGTGTGTACCAGAATCGCCTGAAGAACATAATCAATGAAGCTGGTCTGAGGCGAGCCCTGGGATCTTGGTTTTTAACAAGCCTTCTACATGATTTGGGCACAGGTGATTTTACAATCATACTTTAACAAACACAGGCTTATAGGAAAGTGGTTAAGTTGGCCCATTTGTGGGGAGAAAGTTTGCATGTGTGTGGTGCTTGTAAGGGTAAGGGAGGATTTCTGCCATTTTCAAGCTGAGATGCATTAGTAAATCACTAACCTCTTTGAACACAGGTCTCCTTATTTATGAGAGGAAAATGATTCTGTGTGCTCCCAAGGTTTATTGTGCTGATTAAAGGGGTGATGTTTATTAGGCATCCAGAACTGTGCCAAACATACAGGGCACATTAAATGTTACTTACTTCCCTTCTCCAGTTCATTTTAAAGAAAGCATATGCATCTTTAAACTTTATTTTAAATTTATCCAGATGTGTAATGTGGAGATGGTATGTATGTTAAAAAATTAAAATTTATTTCTTTATGGTTAGCCATAAATTTCAAATTTAGGAAAAATAATGTTTATCCTTTGCTTTTCCCATAAATTCTTACCTATTTAGCAATGAGAATAGTGTCTAATTTTTGTGACATAAATGACTAAAGTTCAGGGATATGCCTAAGGAAACATTTTCCTTTATCCCCTTTCTTCCTTCCTTCCATCCTTCTTCAGTCTGTCTGTTTCTCCTTTCTTTTATTTCTTCTTTTTTTTTTTTTCACTGACTGGTTTGAATACAGGTTTAAACTGTGATCAAAGCCTCTTTGTTTTCAACTGTCCTGAAGATTGAAAGATACTGCTGCATTTCCATTTTTGCTGGCAAAACAATATCCGGCAAAGGAGTACCCTTTAGGTATTGGGCAAACCCTAAAAACAAGTCATATAGATTATTTTACTTATGCTACATAATTTGGTATATGGAAACACACTAAGGTGATTTTTCACTGTCATAAAATGAGTTTATAGTTGAGTTAGGAATTCATCCTCTATTTCTCAATTCAGACATTCCTTTGGCTTGCAAGGGTATTTTTCAAGTCTAGGGCAAAATAGTGTTGCAATTGCTATACTAAGATTTCATTTCAGTCACCTTCAGGTGCTTGGTTATTGCCTATTTATTATTATTATTTGCTTTTGATACAGGCTCATCTTTCACTCTCCTGCCACCTGCACATATGAGACCAGTCAAGTTTATCCCCCATCAGTCTCCCTACACACGTCCTTTATTCCCACCTCTCTGCTTTGAGTCCTACAGTTTTTCCAGACTGGGACACTCTATTTTGCCAGTTTAAATTCTTCCCATTATTTAAGACCCTATCCAATCTCTATACATCCTCCAGGGAACTTTCTTCAATTACTCTAATCTTTTCTGAGCTCTGGTTATACTTCATAGTCAGGGCGGTAGTGACACACTCTAATTACCCACAGAAGTCATGGAGCCCAATACTTCAGTTCGCAAAGAAGGAAACAAACAGCACAGGGTGCAATTTGGGAAGAATGGCAGGACATGCTCTTAGGGAGTGGGTTGGCCCAAGATTTTGAAGTTGATGCTGATGTTATCCTTGATGCTAATGGTCCAGATGTAAGTGGGAGGGACCCAGGTGGGGTCCAGCATTGAGCAGAATAATTGAGTTAGACTCATACAGGGGCATGATGGGAGCGAGAGCTATCAGGAGGCACGCTGGTGTTCTGCCAAGCATCACAAAGGCTTGGTGCTAATATGGGTGCAGCGCCAGCCACAGGAAATCCCTAAGCACCTGGTGACTTACAGTGGCAGAATCAGGCAGAGGCAGAAGCACAATGAGATAGAGGCCCATGGGACATGGCTACTACTTTAAAAATCATTTGAATGTAAGGTTTTATAAGTAAATCATTCCAACATGATACTCATCAAAAGAGGATTGAGATGTAATCAAATTTAAAAGTTGTAAGACTGAATTTCAAGTAGAGGGAACAATATAAAGAATGTCATGAAAAATAATTTCATTTGGTGTAAAGGAGGAAGGTGAGGAGAGATTGGACTTGGAGAGAATGCCACCAGCATAGTATTAGGGAGTATAGCATTTAAGTGAAATACTAGGTGTCAACTTGGCCAGGTGATGGTCACCAGTTGTTCTGTTGCTGTGAAATTTATATCAGTATGTGAAATTCATCTATGGATGATTACATCTGCAGTCAGCTAAGGGGAATGCCTTCAGCAATGAGTGACATTTTAATTTGATTAGCTGGAGTTTTAAAAAGAGAGTCAGGGAGAGAGACAACTCAGCAGAGCCCAGCCCAGCTCAGCACAGCTCAGACCCAAATGTTTGGCGATGCAGAAGGTAAATGCCCCAGGGAAAGCCTTTTGAACCCAGAAGCTAGGAGAGAAGGGGACAGATGTTGCCATGTGCTTTCCCATGTGACAGAGAAGCCCAGATGAAAGTTGGCTTCCTTTTCTCTGAGGAACTGTAAATTTTGTAACTGAATAAATCCCCCTTATAAAAGCCGATCCAGGGCAGGCCATGTTGGCTCAGCAGGCAGAGTTCTCACCTGCCATGCTGGAGACCTGGGTTCCATTCCCGGTGCCTTCCCATGCAAAAAAACAAAAACTAACAAACAAACTAAAAATGCCAATCCATCTCTGGTGTGTAACATTCCTGCAGCTTTAGTAAACTAAAACAGCAAGGAAGCTAAGGGACTTGGAATGTGTATTTAAGACTATAAAGATCCATTAAATGGAATCTGACCAAGGGATGATAGCCAAATATCTCTTTTACCCTGTGTGGACTATGTATTAAAGGGAGACAAAATGATGACATTTTTTATCTACTGTAGTGAAGCAATATCCGTCTCTCCAGTCCTGAGCCACTTTCTTTCACAATGTCACTTGCCTGGGTTTCCTCCCACCTGCCTGAATCCACCTTCTCAAGTTCATTCCTGAGTCCTCCCCCTATACTAACCCTCTGTAGAGGATCCCCCTTTTACTGCTGTATCTCTAAGTGATGCCATTCATTTACATAATTTAATGATTATAAATAGTGCTAGAGTCTTGCTATTTATTACCTTCACACCTATACTCACTTATGAACTTCAGATTTATATATGCAGCAATGCAATGTATTCACATACACAACTGTCCCATTAACGTACCGTGTTGCAAGTTTCTACAGACCTGGTAAGCTTTGATGTCCCCTCACCCAACACCTTGCTGTGGCCTAATCATTTTAGTAATGCTACCCACCAGCCATCATAAACCAGAAACCAACCAGTTATCTTTGATTCCTCCCTGTTCTTAATTCTTTACAGCCAATTAATCAGCAATCATGTCTAGCTCTAAAATACACCTTTAATTGGACCACCTCTCTCCATCTTCTCTGATACTTACCTAGACCAAGGCTTGTCATATTTCTCCTATAATGCTTCAATAGCTTCACAACTGGTCTTCCTGCTTCCTCTACAGCTTCCTCCAATCCATTCTCCATACAACTGTCAGAGTGGCCTAAATCATACCATTTCACAATTCTGCTTAAAATCCTTCAAGATCTTCCCTCTGCACTAAAGATAAAACCCAGACTCATTATTCTACCCTACAAGGCCTACATGATCTGGCCTATCATGTCAGTCTTTCCCTCTCACTGAGCTTCACATACACAGACCCCATTTCTGATCCCTTAACAACTCACTCTTCCCTGCCTCAGGACTTCAGCACATGCTGAGGTTTCAGTTAAACCCCCGCTTTTGGGGAAGACTTTCCTGAGAATACCTCCAGAAAGTGCTTCCTACCTCCATACACAGCTTTCCTCTGTCACATCGCTCCAATTTTCCCCTTCAGGGCACTCATGGGAGTCTGCAATTATCTTATTAACCTGGGTACCATCTGTCTCTCTTGACTACACTATAAGCTCCATGAGGGCAGAGACTCATCTCTTCTGTTCTCAGGAGCATAAAACAGATCCTCCCACAACAGCCTGCCCACTAAATACCTTGAATGAATTAGTAAGCTGCAGACTCCTTTTCGAAGGAGTCATGACAACAAAACTTCTGCAGACACAATAACAGCTTTTAGCTAGAAATGCAAAGCTAAACATGAAAACAACAGAAGTGACTTTATGCTGGTTCTATTTATTTTAATGTGACTTCAATAACTTTGTGTTAAAAACCACAGCATTCACCAAGTGATGCTGGGGAATGCAGCTAAATGGAAATATACTGAAAAAGGGAGAAATAGTGCAGGATGCTAAGGCTTAACAAAGCAGAAGCTCAAGATTTGTCTTATAGATGTCATTTGCTAAATGTTGAATTGCTAAGTGCTTTGTAGGGGGTTCTATGGTTAATCTAAAGGGACCCAAGTAGCTATCATTTTATTTCCTCCTAGACCTCAGAGTTCCCATAGCTCAAAAATTCGCGTGTGTTTTCTAACCTATTAAACACCATCTCAGCCTTAAATTCACTGGGGAGTCTTTCTAGCCATGGATGCTGAGGGGACATGTCTATGGAGGTTAAACCACATTATATGGAACTGGCAACATCTCTGAGAACAGATGTCCAGATACCCATCTCCTCCAGCAGGTAAAGACCCTCTAACACCCTGTGGGTCAAGAAATCTCTCTTCACCCTCTGGGTTAACCTTGGCATGAGAAGGACCTAGGATAAGACTAACTTTAGTACAGCTTTGATTTAGGGATGAAAGTAAAGATGTGTCTTGTTTTAAAAACTGTGTTTCTAACATTTTGATCAACTTTGGATTCAAAACAGCTATGAGATCTAGGCTATTTTTGTCTCTTCTCTCAAAGCAGGAAAACCGTAACTCTGATATAGGATAAGAGAAGGTTTCTTACATGAGAAAAGTTACACTTTCCTTTATTTCTTTTTTTATAGCATTTTATTATATTATTAATTTTAACAATTTTATTATAGAAAATACCAACCATACAGAAAAGTGGATAATAGTATAATGAAGACTTATATATCTATCTCTCGTTAAATGATTGTCAACTCATGCCCACTCTTGCTTCATGCGTCCCCTTGCCAACTTCTCTGCTCCTCACCAATTATTTTGAAGCAAATATACTGATGAAATGAAATGGTGTTGCTGAACTTGTCAGTAAATATTTCTGCAATATACTTTAAAAATAAAAATACATACATTTTAAAAACCTACGAGGCTACTGCTTCACCAAAGTAATTGAGCATTAATTCTTTAGCATCATAAACTAGTTATTATCGTGTTTTAAACAAAAGGAGGAAATCATATTCTGATGTATAGCTCATGGATATTTAGAAACAAAGTTTTTCTTCCTCCATGACCTCCTAAGTTTTATCCCCCTGTTTCAATTGAGGCACAATGAACACTCATATTTTTAATAATAAACCACAATGTTTTATTATACAATTGTGACTCCTTCATTTCATGGAAACAAGTACTGTGTATATTCATCCCTAAGCCATTGCAGTGGGTGTAGACCTATTGTGAGTTGGACGCTTTGATCAGGTTATTTCAGCTGAGGCAGGCCCCAGGTGGGTCTTAATCCTGTCCCTGGAGCCCTTTGTAAGAAGATGAAATAGAGAGAAAGAACAGAAACTGAGAGGGAAAGCCACAAAAGCAGAGGAAGTCACTAAAGCTAGAAGCTGGAAGCGCTGGAACCCGGGAGAGAAGGGAGAGACCAGCAGAAGCCACGCGCCTTGCCATCTGACAGAGGACTCCCAGAATGCTGGTAGTTGGCCTTTGGGGAGAAGCATTATCTGTTGATGCCTTGATTTAGACATTTTCACTGCCTTAGAACTGTAAGCTTGTAAACTAATAAACCCCTGTTGTTAAAAGCCAACCACTTTGATGATATCTGCATTTCAACAGCTTTAGCAAACTTAAAACACATTTTAAGCCCAGTTCCTGGAAAACAGTAGATGCCAAGAGCATTCAATTGGATGACAGAGTGAGGAACCCACAGAAGTTCATGGGAATAGAGAATCCACAGAGGGCAGACACATGCAAAGTCATTATGGCCAGTAAATCAGTAAACGTCATGAATATGTAGGGATAAAAAGGCAAAAAAAAAATTTAAGTAATAAAAAGAATCTTCCAAATTATCAAAAGGAAAAAAAAAACACACCAAAAGAAACCACCATATATATTTTGAAAATATTTTTATTGACAAATCTTCACATACCTGTGTTCCATACATGGTGTATGATCAGTGGCTCACAATATCATCACATAGTTGTGTATTCACCATAAGCATTTTTTTAGAACATTCACATCACTCCAGAAAAAGAAATAAAAAGAATGAAAAAACTCATACATACCGTACCCCTTACCCCCTCTTTCATTGACCCATAGTATTTCCATCTACCCAATTCATTTTACCCTTTAACACTCCTATATTTATTCATGTTTTATCCATATGTTTTTACTCATCTGTCATACCCTGGATAAAAGAAACATCAGACACAGGATTTTCTCAATCACACAATCACACTGTAAAAGTTATATCTTTATACAGTTGTCTTCAAGAATCAGTGCTACTGGCACACAGTTCAACAGTTTCAGGTACTTCCCTCCAGCCACTCCAATACACCATAAACTAAAAAGGAATAGCTATATAATGCATAAGAAAAACCTCTGGGGTAACTTCTTGACTCGGTTTAAAATCTCTCAGCCACTGAAACTTTATTTTGTCTCATTTCTCTCTTCCCCTTTTTGGTCAACAAAGCTTTCTCAATCCCTTGATGCCAGGTCCCAGCTCATCCGGGAAGTTCTGTCCCACATTGCCAGGGAGATTTATATCCCTGGGAGTCACATCCCACATAGCAGGGAGGGCAGTGGGCTCACCTGCTGACTTGGCTTAGAGAGAGAGGCACATCTGAGCAACAAAAGACGTTCTCTGGGAGTGACTCTTAGGCCTAATTTTAAGTTAGCTTAGCCTATCCTTTGCAGAAATAAGTTTCATGGGGACAAACTCCAAGATCAAGGGCCTGGCCTATTGATTTGGTTGTCCCCACTGCTTGTGAGAATATTAGAAATTCTCCAAATAGGGAAGTTGAATATTTCCTCCTTTCTTCCCAGTTCCCCAAGGGGACTTTGCAAATACTTCTTTACTCACTGCCCAAATTACTCTGGGATATATTAGGCCATCACACTAGCCTGGACAAACCGACAAAATCTCACACCTTATTCAAGATTCCAAGTACTAATGGTGTTCAACTAAACTGACCATGCAAGTTAAATTAGGTAACGTACTACTCAAAATATAATTTTGCACCAAATGAACATCTCTTCCTTTGGTCTCACACAGAAGTTGAAGTTTTAAAATGTGGATGATAACATCCTTTACTCTGTCTCCTGATTTACCTTAGTCCTATCCATATCAGTTTCATTCATATCTCTACTCGAAGTCTGATCACTTTTTCAATTTTTTAAACAGTTCATGTGTGGGGTAGTGATGACTTTCATAGCTTCAGAGCTCTAACTCTAAGTCTTAAATGTCTCATAAATAACCAAAGTTTCTGGGAACAACCAGGTTATGCACAAACAGCTCAGTATCTCAGAATTTAGAAATGACAGTTACTCAATACATGTGACTGCTGTATGAGCTTACAATCTAAGACCCTTTACAACAAGCCTCAACTTGATAACCCATGTTCTCAAATTCAGTTAACTGAATTTTTAGATTATAGTTAATCCATATGAATGAGGCATGATAATATTTGTCTTTTTGTTCCTGACTTTCATTCAACATGCAGTCCTTAAGTTTCATACACCTAGATGCATGCCTTGTCACTTCATTCCTCCTTGAGGCCACTCAGTAGTTTATTGTATGTATACACCATAGTTCTTCCTTCCATTCTCAGTCGTTGTACCCATAAGCTACCTCCATCCATTGTAAATCATGAATACTGCCATAAAAACCAGTGTGCAAATGTCCATTCCTGTCCCCATATTCAATTTCTCCAGGTATATACTGAGCAACGGGGTTTCAAGATCATACAGCAACCCCACCCCTAGCCTCCTGTGGAACCACCACACTGCCCTCCGAGGGGTTGCACTTCTCAGTGCAACAGCCCATATTTTTAATATTGCCAAAAATCTAGAAGACTGCTTGTCCTATTAGTGAATGCTTATAAATATTAGTAATAGATTGATAAACTGAAAATATGTTTAAAGTAGCAGAAAATACGGTGCGAAATCATAAGACATTGATGTTAAGGGGGTGAGGCAGTAATGTCTTGAGAACTGTATAAAATTGAGTAAAAAAATTTAATGACCTTTTTTTACTATTTTTTAGGTCTACAATTCTATGAATTTTGACACATGGAAAGATTCATGTAACCAGCACCACAGTTAGGTTACAGAACAGTTCGATAATCCTCCCAAAATGGTCTCCTTCTCTACCCACTCTCTCCCCCATATCCTTAGCCCTAAGAGTCACTGATCTGTTACTAGAGTTGTGTAATTTTGAGAATGCTATATTAATGGAATCAGACAATATGTAACTTTTTGAGACTGACTTTTCACACTCAGCTTAATGCATTTGAGATCCAAATTGTTGTTGCTGAGTAGTATTTAATTGTATGGATGCTTCACAGTTTGTTTATCCAGTCACCCACTAATGGACACTTGGGTTGTTTCCTGTTAGAATAATTTTGAATACAGCTGTTCTAAAGAATCTTGTGCATATTTTTGTGAGAATACAAATTTTCATTTATCTAGGGTAACTACTCAGAGGTGGGAATACTCAATCATATGGTTAAGTGCATGCTTAACTTAGAAGAGACTGCCAAACCATTTTCCAGGGTTGCTGAATTGTATTGTTGTCCTACGAGCAATGCATGAGCTCTCTAAGCACTCCACATTATCACCAGTGCTTAGTAATTTTTATTTTTAGACATTATATTTGGTGTGTAAATGTATCTCATGATTTAAATTTACATGTCTGTAACTGCTGTTGATGTTGAACAACTATTTATGTGCTTATTTGTTTTCCATATATTCTCTTTTGTGAACAGTCTCTCCAAGGCAAGTTTTTTGGCAAATTGGGTTGTTTCTTTTCATACTGTAAGTTTTGGGAGTTCTTCGTTCTGGATACGAGTCCTTTGTCATATATGCGACTTGCAAATATTTCCTACTAATTGCTATTTTGTCTTTTCATTCTCATAACAGTGCCTTTTGCAGAGCTAAAGCTTATATTTTTATGCCCAATTAACTCCTCTTCTTAATGGATCATGCTTTTAGTACCATGTCAAAGAATTCTTTTCCTAAACCAACCAAATGAATATACTAAAATTTGTTTATCCTTTCACCAGTTGATAGACATTTGAGTCATTTGCTTACAGAGATATATGAATAAGTAATATTAGAATATAGTTAATGACTTAATCTACCCTTTGCTGAAATGTGACTTATCCCATATCACCTTTACCATTCCCTAAAAAGAGGTATTGCTTTGGTTTAGCCCATCACACTGCCTTAATTAAGATGTAGCCATCTCCTAATCCTATTTCCAGCTCCAATTCCATATTCTTTGCCATGGTATTCTCTCTATCAAGTGTTGAAACTATGGAGGTCTCTTGACATCTCTTTGATTAAAATGCATGCCCTTTCAGGAAACCTTGAGTTAGGTGGGATGCTTTCAATTCACTTTGCCCAGGATTCCTTCCAATCAGTGATTGGACCTGAGCTGCCATGCTCTTTGATTCTGTACTATACTCCAGGAAGTAGGCACAGAGCTGGAGTTCCCCAAGCTATCTTGTGGTTATATTGCCTCTTCCCTACCCAGAACATCAGGTGGGGGTGAAAATAGGTTGAGTAAGATTCAGACCTTTTCTGAGATCCTCGTTATTGTTCAAATTCAATTTCCTTCTAACCTCCATCAGAAAAAAAGTACAATATTTTTTTCTAGAGGTGATTAAGTTACAAGAAAGAAGTAAAGTTTTTCTGTCTTGCATTTAGGACTGAGAATTTTCTTGGTGACTGCCTACTCTGATATGGTCATAGAATGAAATATGTGAGAACACGTAAGTTAACACTCGACTTACTCATCTTCCTGCCACAAAGGTAGATAACCAGCTGGTGATGATGTGGCTAAGCTGTATTGAGTACATATTCAAAGTGTGTATACAAGGCATTAATTCATTTCATTCTCACTGTAACCTTATAAAGTAGATTCTTTTAAGCTATCATTTTACAGATCAAAGAACTGAGTTTGTTAATGGTGGCACTTGGGTTCGAAGTTTGGCAGTCTGGCTGCAGCACCTGAGCTTTTCATTGTTAATTATGAAGCTCTCCTGTCCCTATGGACCTGCACATAGGAATCTCATTGCTTTTCCAAATCCATGTCAGCAACATTCA
This sequence comes from Myrmecophaga tridactyla, assembly GCA_004026745.1. Classification (NCBI taxonomy): domain Eukaryota; kingdom Metazoa; phylum Chordata; class Mammalia; order Pilosa; family Myrmecophagidae; genus Myrmecophaga; species Myrmecophaga tridactyla. Next base: position 39,418 of record PVIY010005969.1, on the reverse strand, counting down.
GACATGTCAGTGCTGATATGAATTATCTTCTTTTCCTTTCACTCCAACCTCAGAATGAACATTTTTCTTTTTAAAAATAGAATGTTTCTTCTATTTCATAATGCATGATGAATAGCAGCAAGAATTTGAAGAACAAAAGAAAGAGTGGTTGTTATATTTGTACATGTGGAGAAGAGCAGGAGAGAGATATCATCTTGGGACCAATAAAGCAAATGCCACATTTGAAATAGGTCAGATTATCTGTGTCCAGGCTTGCTTGTCTACTGAGAAAACATCAGGTAGGCTTATAAATAGACTAACTACATGCTTTTGTTTGTAAAATCACAGGAATATTATCCCAGGTTATAAGGGGAGATAGAGGCAAAGAGCCAGAGGAAGATGAGAGAGAGAGAGAGAAAGAGAGGGCGAGAACAGGGGGCGGGGGGCAGAGAGAGAGACTAGATTCTGAAAGGTAAATTGTTTGGGAGGAGATAAATATCTGACTAGAATAGATTTTGGTGTGTTTGTTTGCCTTCCTTACCTATAAATATCAACTTACTGAACTTATAATTTATATTCTGTTGAGACTCTCATACCAGGAAAATAATGGAGACCGCATGGTCTTATTTAAATTCAGGGTCTATTTCAAGGCCTGAAGGAAACAGAGACCATGAGAAATATGAAATGGTCATCAGTAGACCATTCAAATGGTCAATGCCAGAGTGGCAATTTGAAATTGGAGTGGAAGAGCAGTTCTTCAACTTCCCAAGATTTAATCTTACTGAGAGTAAAAGCATACATGTACATTTGCATATTAGATCACCAGTCAAGCCAAGTGCCAGCTTTGTGAAAGATACCATATCAGAAATTGGAAATATAATATAAAAATACCATTTATATCTAGTTTACATAATTTTAAAAAGCATTTTTATAAAGGCCAAAATACAACAGATCCCAACTACTTTTAATTAAAAATACTTCTTCAAACACTCTCTGATTGCCCTTTTTTTTTTAAATCTCCATCTTTTCCCCATTCTTCCATTATGTAGTTTAGTAGAGTTGTTATCCCCTAAACTGGAGGTAGAGGTTGCAAATGACCCAGAGTAAAACTCATCAGAAGACTGTGTTGTCCCTGGTTTTATGTTGGGCAAGTGTCCAAGTCAGAAGCAAGGAGATTCAATGGGATTGGTGCTGGTGAGTCTTGCTAAAACCATCAGAAATAACTCTTGAAGAAGAGAGGGAATCTATTTCATTCACAGGCAATTTATAAAGAAAGGTAATGAATTATTATACATAAATGATTATGGGGTAGGGTCAAAGCTCTAGTTTGAATTGAGAGCACTGTAGAATTTGAACTATGGAACTGAGATAGAGATGGTTGGGAGGGGCTACTTTCACTAAGGTGGCCAAGGAAACTGACTCAGAAGAGGTGATATTTCACTTGGGACCTAGTGGGGAAAAGTCAGTCAAGTGAGGGTCTGAGAAATTAGCGTCCCGAGCAGAAGTGGCTGCAAGGGTGGAGGGCACAATATGGAAATAAGCTCAGTGTCGAAAGACTAGCCAGAACTGTGGTGTGGCTGAAGTGTGGAGATTCAGGGAGTGAGTGAAGCAGATGCAAAATACGAGCTTCCCTGGTAGCATAAGCTGGCATGGCACTCGCTGCTGGGCTGTGGTGTTCTTTTGCTGAACATAAACAATTCCACAGAACACCAATATTAGATGAGATTACTGTGTCACCATATATGGACTAAGACAGAAACAAGACCTCTCTATAATTGCCTGAAGAAGATAAAAACAAGAGCCCTGTCCAATCCTTAAAAAAATGACAAACAGCATCTTTCCTGGCTAACATGTGGGACTGTTGCTTCCTAAACAATCAATTTTAACCCCTTTTTTTATTCCCCCTCTGTACTCGATAAGATTCATTTAAATGCCCAATTACAGAATTATCTCTAGCTTGCTGATAGCAACTAGCATAGAGCAAAATCACTTCCTTAAATATGCTTCAGAATCCTAATACAAAACCATATCTTACAAAAGTCTTAACACCTTCCTGAGACACCTCATGGCTCCCTTTGGTATCTGTTCTCATTTCAGTGAGTGCTTACACCCAACTTTGTTCATGTACAGGCTGGTTACTTGTGGCCTGTGGCTGGAGGGCATTGAAAAGTTCCTATTGAGGAAAGAGATTTGAGGAGTGAGAGAAAGATTTTGGTAGCTTCAGTCTTATTAAAATTTTGATGAGTATATTGTACTATTGCTAAGAGAAAATAATATAAAAATCAATCATAGAAAATACATATGGATAGATGGATGGAGAAGTGGATGATCATCGATCAATCGATCGATAGATAGAGATAGATGAGAAAGGGAAAGAAACAATCTTGAAGAAATTCACGGCTCCACTCTTCAAGGACAAGTATTTCTTACCTACATTTTGCATCAGAATTACCAAATGTCCTTTAGAAAAACAGAGCAAAACAAAAGTTGGGTGTCTGGCTCCTCCCACAGAGACTCTGAAGCACTTTTCTGGAGACGGCCTCAGATAGCCTCGGTGTTGAAAGCTGCTGAGATGATTCTAACCTGTGGCCGAAGTTGAGATCCGCTGCTGCAGAGGCAGACAATGGTGTATGTAAAGGTTAATCTGCCTCTTACAAACTGTAAATACAAGCCTTCTGTATATCTTTGGGTAGCTAAGGAAACGTTTTTTAAGAGGAAGAAGCTACAGGAGTAGGCCAGTTTTCTTCTTTTCTGGAGAAGGAACAGAGTGCTTTGTGTAATACTGAGTAGAGCTTCCTGTCCTGCGAGCTGGGTGGCCTTAGAAACCACGGTGTCATCAGACATATCCTAGTGGGTAGGTAGTATTACATCCTGAGAATCATTGTGTGTGCATAGGGACTTCGTGCCTGACCCCATAGTTAAGGACTGGACATTTGCTAGGAAAAGGAAATCCTATCTCCTATGCATGCAGGCAGGAAGAACTCCAAAGCTTCCACTTCTGCCGTCACAAGTGAGGGCCGTTATGTTTTCTCCCACGTGTGTTTCATGCATTTCCTTTAGTCTCCCTCATCCTTCATTCAAGTCTGGGCATCTCTCCAATATTGAGTACCATTGTCATGGAGGCAAAGGGCTCAGCGCCACAACACAACTATGGCAAACTCCGCATTACAGATTTAAGGCCCTCGACACGCGGCCTGCCTGCCTTTCCCTCCCAACAAGAGAGGAGGAGGGTGTTCGTTTCTCCACATCCGTCATAATTTTAAGAGCTGTGATTCTTTTGCCCTTCAGCAATGACAAAAATTGTTGTGGTGGGTGAGATATTTGCATCTTTATTTAATTTACACTCATTAGCCTATTGATGAAACTGGTAAATCATTGGCCGTGATATCTTTTGTGAAATTTTTAGTCCTTTTTTTTTTAATAAAGGAATAGGTGTTTTTAAAAAATCATAAAAAGGATCACATTTATAGTAAATCTACTAACACTCATTCACAGGCATTAAGAATGTATTTTCTTTTCGTATGCTATTGTTGTGGTAACTAATTGCATTATTTGTGTAGGGGGTTTGGGGCCATGTTTTTTTATATACTGACTTCTGATAATATTTTCCTTTACTGTTTCTGTCTTTGGGTCAGGTTTTAGAAGCCTAAGATTATACAAATATTCTTGTATGCTTCATTCTTATGATTCTAAGATTACATTTTGAATTTGGGAAAATATTATGCCATTTCAAATTAAATTTAGTATACAATAAAAAGCTCAACTAGACTGTGAAAGATATTTGCAACACATATATGAAAAGGGGATAAGTTGAAATATATAAGTATATAATTTATTTCAAGAAGAAAATGTAATAGTAAATATCCCAATAGAGAAAAGTGTGCCTGGGATAGAAATAATCAATTAGAAAAAGAACACATCCATTCATTCATTTATTCAATAAACGCATAGTAAATATTCACTATATGCTTGGCACTATATTAGATATTGGAGTGGTATATATTTTATATATTGTGACCTCATGAAGTGGTCATTAACCACGTGGACAAATGCTAAGCCATATCTAACTTCAGTTATACCCAAATTATAGCACAATCATGCGTCTTTTCTTTCCAAATGAATTTTTTTTTTAAAGAATATGTCGTAATGTATAAAGATGCCACTCAGTGGGCGTATATTTTGGTAAAAATCTTTCTGGATCGCAGTTTGGTAATATTAATTAAACTGGCTTAAAGCCATTTGTATCCTAAAGAAATAATAAACATAAGATAAATCATATTACAATTGTACAATACAGCCATTAAAAACATTTTTCAGAATTACATTTTTGTATTTATCTACAAAGAAATGAAAGTCAGTTTATAAAGCTCAGTGCCTTATGACCTTAATGTGCACTCAAACTGTCAGAGTTAGAAGCAGAAGTAGTTCTGGAAGGATATACAAATACAATCTGGGCTTGTCTGCCATTGACGGGATTGTTTTCTTTCCCTTAATTTGTATATATATATATAATATATATATTTTTTTAAAATAAGCATTGTGCAAAGAATGAAAAAGAATGAAAACCTTATTGCTTCCTTTTTAAATTTACTGTTTGTATCTTGAAAATATAATTGTATCTACTCAGGTAAGCAGGGTTGCCACTTGTTAGCAGCCCTGCACTATCCAGGAAGTGAATTTATTCTACACAAAAAACTTGGTATTTTTTTCTGATACACCATTTTAATGGTGAGTGGTGATGGCAAGGCTAAAATTGGTGAGTCATTCAATATGTAGTTTTGAATTATTAAAATGATGCATTACTCACAATGATCCTAAGTGAAGTAAGTCTTCCAATGTCAAACATAAAATCACATTGGATTCCGGGGACATAATCTGCAGAAATCTTTCAAATTATTTCATTATTTGTCTAACCTTGAATTCCACAAAGGTAGACATAACTCCATGTAAGATGACATTTTTGGAGTCTGGGTATTATCAATATTAAAGGGTAGTATGTGTCCAGTAATAGGCAAAGGTAAGAATGAATTGGTTTATTATTTATAAAACAAGATAAATTAAGTTGATTCTGTCATAACACTGTCCCCTGGGTTGTGAACTGTTTGATGATTTAAAATTACAGCTATAATCTAATATCCAGTGGCTCAATCTGTCTTTGTTGAATGAAAAATGAATGTTATATGTGTCAGAACAAAAAGGAATTATCAAGTTTGATGAAAGCCAGGCAGAGGTCATGTGATGTGTTTGCTATACTCTCCTTTGATTCTTTTGCATTTTATCTTCATTGAACTTGTTATCACATTTGCATGGTTCACCACTTCACGTATATTCACCTCAAGGCACAAACACAAAAAGATTTAGAGTATTGGCTAGTGGTAATCTCGTCTTTAAAGGAAGTTAGTGGATTTGATGCTATTCTGAGTATATGTGAATAGCAGAGCTGAAAATCCAATAGCACATCAATAAACACTTCCTAAACCCTACTAGATGTCCATTTTGATATACCGAAGTGTAAATTTTGGGTTTTGTAACAGACAAGTTTTGGCAGTTAGAACAAAAGCCATTTCCAGTTCTTATCTCCCTTCCCTTCCTCCCATCATAGAGTATAAAAACATCAGGTACTGACATTGTGATACCTTTTGCAGCTAGGGGTGATAGTGTGACTCAGTTCTGGACAATGGCATTTCCCAGGAGTTTTGGGAAAACATTTTTCTTCCTGATTATGTGCCCACATTGTTTAGAGTTGACAAAGAAGTAGCCCAGTGTCCGGGTCTCTGACAGCCCTCTTGAAACTATGAAGGGAGACAGATGAGGAATAAAACACATTAGGCCAAGGATGGCAGAGAGGAAATGGCAATATCTTATTGATAACCTTTGACAGCATTGCTGAGTCAGTGAACAAATGTCAACACTGCCTACCACCTGACATTTTTTTGAGAACAGTAAACTACCATGTAAGCCACATTTTCTGGTTTTTGTTATTCATGTCTAAAAACTGTCCGAATTGATACCCTTCCATGAATTCATTTATTCAATAAATGTTTGGCATCTATGAGGAGCCAAGTATTTTACCTGCCTCTCTGTGATGAGTCTTGAAGTCATTAGGAAGGTGCATATTAATATGAAAATTATTATATATTTTTCATATTATACTCAGGAAGATGGGATGAAAAGAGAACTCGTTGCAGAGAGACCAAATACCCCAGTGGAAACTGGCAGGCTTGTTGGCAGATGCCCAGCTAGGCAGAGCGGAAGGGGGCGTTTTCCAGGCAAAGGACAGAATATGCCTTGAGCAGGAAGGAGCCGAGAAAAATTTTTGAACTGAGAAAGAAAGCAGTGTGCTAAACTGACATATTCTATAATCTAACTTTGATGGCAAGACTCAATTCATCAAGCAATAGAAAATGATTCAAATGAATGTATTCATGATATAAATAACATGGAGAGGTAGAGGAGAATTTTGGTTCTAAGTGTCATCCCAAATGGGAGCAAACACATATTTTACTTCCCTTCCTTAATAAGATTCCTTTGAAATGAGAGCAAAGGAGGAAAAGAAATACTTTCATAAAATACTGCCAATAGAAGTCATATGAGCAGGCAACAGAATATTATATTACAGATCTTTCAATATCATGCACCTAATTCTGATATATAATAAAATTGTAGTTTATTTATTTTTAATAACTTCATGGATTTTATAAATTTCCTGAGTCTTTGTTCTAGAAGATTGAAAGTAGAGAGAGGTGGGCTTAACTTGACAGTTATTACTACATGAGTGTATCATAAATACAGAAGGATGCAGTGATCTTAAGTATACAGCTGAAAAAGTAACACCAAATATGTATACTAATGTAACGATGACCCTGGTAACAAAAATAGAATACCAGCAACAACCTAGAAATTTCCCTATGCTGCATACCAGTCACTACCGCTAATTCCTGCTTTCTAGACTTCTAATACCATAATTTTTCTTGCTTTTGAACTTGAAAGAATTCATCGTTTTTTTAAATTTTTTATGTCTGGATTTTTCCCCTCATCCCGTAGTTATATGTTGTAGAGCTCAATTATTTTAACTGCTGCATAGTATTCTAGACGATGAATATGTAGCAATTTATTTATATATCTTTGTGTTTATGGGTATTTCAATTGTTTCCAGTAATAGATTGCAACCGTTTCCAGTAATTGTCCATTACAAACAATGATCTATTAGTATTACTGTAAATATTTTTGCACATGGATGAATGCATATCTTTTGGATCATTGTGTTAGGATTGCTAGATTATAGTAACTGAATACCTTCAATTAAGTATAAACTATCAGTTTCCAAAGTACTCCCAAAAGGGGTGAGATTTCTAGTTATTCCATCTTTGTCAACATTAATATTGTGAATCTTTTTATTTTAGCCATCCCAGTGTATCTAAATGTGATTTTAATTTGCATTTCCTTGATGACTAATGAGATAGAACATTTTTTAATTTGACTCTTGTCCATTTGGATATATTCTTGTATGAGGTTCCTTCTCACATAATTTGCCCATTATCCTATAAGGTGGCTTGTCAATCTCTTGACATTTTGTAGCACTTTATTTTTAATAATCTAGGTAATAGCTTATTTGTGGCTACTTATAACATAAATATTTTCTGTCATCCTTGTCTTTTCATCCTCCCTAATAAAGCCTTTTGAAGAGCAGTTGTTGCCAATCTCAGGGTGGTTGACTTTCCAGTTTTTTAAATTAAACATAAGTGCTTATTTGGCATAATTTTATGATGCTTGGCCTATACTGAGGATAGAAAGTATTTCCTATGCTATCTTCTTTAAGTTTTATTTTTGCTTTTCACATTTAGATTTACAATCCATTTGGAATTTATTTTAGGATATGGTTGAGGTGAGGGTCAAAGTATTTTATTTTTCCACAAAATAATCTAAATTACTCAGAACCAATTTTAAAAATGTAGTCCCGTCCTTTATCAATTGCATCCCTTCACAAGGTAGTCTGTGGGCAGATCGCAGTTTGTGCCATTTTGCATGTGCTCAATATCTTAAAGGCTGTAGCTTTTACGCCTGGATACCTGTTACTGTAATGCTCAACTCTGTGCTCCTCCACGTTACCTTGGCTATCCTTGGAATTTTGCATTTCCATTTCAGTGTTAAGCTTATTTTATTATTTACTTCAACAGCTAGAAACCAGCAATCAAGCAACAAAATGTTGCCAGGATTTTTATTAGGATTACTTTGAATCTAGGTCAATTTGGAAATAACCGACCTCTTTATAATACTGAATTGTCCAATTCATGAGCATGCTTTCTCATCTATTTATTTAAGTATTCTTTAATTTCTTTCAATAATATTTTACAATTTTCTATGTAGAAATTTGAATATCATGTGTTAGATTTAGCTATAGGTATTTGAATTTTTCTTACTGCTTTAAATGGTGTTTAGGTTTAAGTTTCATATTCTAATCCTTGATTACAGTAATCTTGCAAAATGTATTTATTAAGTCTAATACTTTTATACCGTTTTTTATTGATTTTATGTATACACAATCATCTTCTCTATAAATAAGCACAGTTTTATGCCTCCCTTTCCATTCTATATACCTTTGGTTTCATTTCTTTCCTTTTTTCATTGGCTAAAATTTCCAAGATAATATTAAATGAAGTAGTGACATCTTTGTTCTTTTCCATATCTCAGATAAAATTTCTTAATACTGTTTCTTGTTTTATTTGTAGTTAGTCTCTCTTCTTTTTTCTAAGCTGCCATGACAAATACCACAGACTAGTTTTGGTTTAATAATAGGAATGCATTGCCTTTAGTTTAGAGACTAGAAGCCTTTGTTCTTCCTGGGGTTGGGAACATTCTGGCTACTGGCAATCATTGTGTTTCTTGTCTTTCCCATCACTTGCAGTGTCCTCTCCTTTCTCATCCAGCTTCAAGCTCTTCCCTGTAGCTTTCTCTCAGCCTGGTTCCCACTAATCCAGATTGAGACCCAACTTTAAATCATTTGGGCTACACCTTAATTTAATATAACATCTTTAAGAGATTCTGTTTTCAATGAGTTCACACACACAGGAATATGGATTAAGATAAGAATATGTCCTTGGTGGCTTGGAGGTATGGACCCAGAGAAATATGTTCTTAAACTGAATCCATACTTGTGGGTGTGGACCCATTGCAATTAAGATCTCTTCAAAATGTCACTTCAGTTAAGATATGGCACAAATGAATCACGTTGAGCTTTAATCCAGATTACCAGAGTCTTTTACAAGCAGAGAGAGAATCAGGAGAAAGGCAGTGGGACCAGAAGGAAGATGAAGTCAGTGGAACCTAGAAGAGAAGGCAGAAGACAGGAAAGGCTGCCGCATGCACTGCCATGTGACCGAAAAGCCAAGGACCAAGGCGCTTCTGCAGCCAGACCCAGAGTGCCTCAGTCTTCTTGGAGAAAACAATAACCTGATGACACCTTGATTTTGGACTTTTCCCAGCCTCAAAACCAGGAGCCAATAAATTCCCATTTTTTAAGCCAACCCATTGCATGGTATTTACTTTAGCAATGAGGAAACTAAAACTATATCAAGTTACAGTACATGATTCAGTCTACTGCAGTCCCTATGATATAGAAGACCTTCCATTCTATTCTTAATTTCTTAAGTTTTGTAACTGAATTAATTAGTTTCATAGAGTTTTGTTTAAATTGAGGCTTAATTTTATCATACACTTTTCTGTAGTTTCCTAGATAATCATATGATTGTTTCTCTTTTATTCTATGAATTGGAGTACATTAATTGCTATTCGAACGTTAAACACATCTTGGAATCAAAGACATTCTTTATATAGTCTTAGATTTGATGCATAGAATTTTTGCTATCTATGGTTAACAGAGAAATTGGTATTTCAGTTTCCACTTTTGTTATGTCATTGTCAGGTTTCAGTATCAGTGTGATGCTGAAATCATAAAAAGACATGGGAAGTATTTCCTGCTTTTCTACTCATTGGAAGAGTCGGCATTAATTTGGTATCTCTCTTAATGTTTGGAATTACCTGAAGCCACATAGATGTTAGATTTTGTTTGGGGAGGTTTTTGAAATACAGATTTCTTTTCCCATGTGGATGTAGGTTTATACAGTTTTTTTTGTTAATTAATATCTTATATCAATTTTGTTAAGTTGTGCCCATTTCATTAAAATGTTCATATTTACTGACAAGATTCATAATATTCCTTGTTAGCTTTTTAATATTTGTAGAATAGAATTTGTAGTGATCTCTTCCTTTTTGTTTCTGATATTGGTTATTTGTGCCTTCTCTCTTTTCTCATTGATTGCTCTTCTTAGAGTTTTAACAATTAAATTGGTGCTTTCAAAGGGCCTCTATTTTGTTTTGATGATTTTTTTCATATACTTTTATTGACATTTTCTTTAAATTCTGTTCTGATCTTTATCATTTGCTTCTCTCTATATCCTTTGCATTCTTCCAAAGTCTTTAAATGGATGTTTGTTTATCTTTCAGTTTCTTTTCAAATACAAACATTTAAATTTTTCTTTGGGCATGGCTTTAGCTGAATGGCACACATTTGGATATGTAGTATTTCCACTCATAAATAATTCAAAATACTTTCTAATGCTTCTGTGATAGTCAATGTTATTGCTCACTTTCCAAAATTGAAAACTTATTTGTATCTTTTTGCTGTTGATTTCTAGCTTAATCCTACTGTGGTCAGAAATCATATTCTGAATTATTTAATTATGTGAAATTTATTAAGGTTTATTATCTGGTCAAGCATTTAATCAATTTGGGTAAATATTTTGTGTGCACTTGAGAAGAGTGATATTCTTCAGTTTGGAGGGATATGAAATAAATAGATCTACCAATCAACTAGGCTAAGTTGTTTCAACATATAGTTCAAATCTTCTATGTATATCCCGATTTTTTTGCCTTGTTCTATTAGTTTCTGAGTAAAGTTTGTTAAGGTCTCTCCCTGAGATTTTGACTTTTTCTGATTCTTCTTTTAATTAATTATCTGATTTTGTATTATCCAGGCCATCTACACTTTGAGCAATGGTGAAGACTGTAAAATATTTGTGCAATCTGAAACCACAAAAATGATCTTAATAGTTAATAGTAAAAAATGGTGATTTTTTCCTTGATGTTTAAAAATTTTTTCTCAAAATATTAAAATTTTCTTACTGTGAATCATAAATATATAGGAGAATGTAAAAATAGTAACATATTTACTTAGTTCATTGCAATTTGAAACAGTAGATACATTGAATTTGAAGTATTTTATTTCTTATAAGAAACTCAGCAAGAGTAGTATGAATAGTGTTTTCCTTCTTCTTTTCTTATTTTGAGTCTATGTTATCATGTACATTGAAATTTTTCTATCACTATAACATCCTGATGAATGAGTCCTTTGATCATTACGAAATACCCCATCTTTATTGTTTTATGCTGTAATGTTTTTTCATGACACAAGTGTTGTTAAGTCATCTTCACGTGTTATTGTTTACGGGGGCATATCTTTTCATCCTTTTATTTTCCATCTAAATTCCTATATTTAACGTGTCTCTTGTAACAGAATGTGGTAGACTTAATTTTTTGATTAAATCTGACAAACTTGAAATTAGTTTGAGTGCTTTTATATATTACAATTACTGATCTATTTGAATTTAAACATTCCCATCCATTATATGTTTATTTTTTCTTTTAATTTAATTAACAATATTCTCTTTTTCCCTATTGATTTATTACATTCTTTTAGTGATTATCTTAGAGATTACATAATGCATTCTTGTTTTAGCAAAGTCCAATACATATTAGAATCTTTCTCACTTCCCAAAGAATGGAAGGACTATTAACTCCTCTGACATCATTTACTTAAATGTTAACTTTTATACTATTATTGCTATGTATTTTCATTCTCCATATTTTACATCTCACAAGTCATTAATATGACTGTTTTATATAGTTAATATCCATTAGACTTACCACACATTTACCATTTGTATGTCCCTTTTTCTTTCTTCTTCTTTTTTTTGTCAATACCATGGATTCATCTGAGGTCTTCTTTTAATTTTTTATTTTTTTGTACTGGAGGATATTTTTTTTGTATGACCTTTAGTAATGTCTTCTGATTTCTTTCAGCTTTTGTTTTGCTGAAAATGCCTTTGTTTCATCTTCATTATTGACGGCTATTTTCACTGGTGGAATAGAAATCTAAAGCAGTATTAATTTCTTTAAGCCACTTGATGATATCATCCCATTATTTTCTAGCTACAACTGGTTTGTCACAAAATCAATTCTCAATCTTAATGTTGCTTTCTCGATGAGAGAACAGCTATTTCTTTAATTACATTAAGATTTCTTTCTTTGTCTTTTTTATTCAAAAGTTTTGCTATAGGGTATATGATTAAGGTTTCTTTTGTGGTTTCCTCCTCAGTCGTGCTTATTAAAAATTTGACACCATGTTCTTCATTAGCTTGGAAAATCCAGGTCATTACCTTTTCAAATATGTTTCAGATCCTTTCTTACTGTCCTCTCCCTCTGAGAGTTTCATTCCATACATGCTAGACATTTTTTACGTACCCCAAGCTCTTTTCTGATTTTTTTTGCCTGTCCCTTGCTCAGTATGTATATTTTCTTCTTATTTATATTCCAACTCACTAATTTTATTTTCAGTCATACTTCATCAGCTAACACAAGAATAATTTGATAACTTTAGCTACTGTATTTTTAAGAAATATAATTTTATTTGTGCTTTTGTAGTTTCCAATGCTCTGCCCAAATTTTCCATATTGTTAAAGGATTTCTTGAACATACTTTTAGTTGCTTTTCTGTTTATGTCTGGTAATTCAAATAACTCGCTCTCCTCTAATTCTATTCTTATTGTTAAGGTTTAATTTTATTTTGTATGAATTCTTAATATTTTTCTGGTCTTCTTTTTATTGAGTACTGAAAATATGCATGAAATATTGGTGAGATAATTTAAGGAATTACTTTTGTCCTTTGCATGCAGTTGGGTGAGGGGCAAATTGTGTCCATTTAAATCATTTAAGGATAAATTCAGAATTTGTAATGGTTGATCTCTTTCCAGTTCTTTCTTTTGTTAATGTGGTTGTTTATTGTTTCATAACAAATTAACTTGAGCTGCATCAGCTCAACCTAACAAATATTTATCATCTCACATGGTTTCTGAGAGTCAGGAATATGGGAGCTGCTGAGCTGGGTGGTTCTGGCTCAGGGTCTCTCATGAGGTTTTAGATAAGATATTGGCTGGGACTACAGCTTCATCTGAAGACTTGACTGGGCTGGGGATCCACTACCAAATCCAGTCTCATGGCTATTGACTGGAGACCTCCGATCCATACTCCGTTGCCCTTTCCATGAAGTATGACAACTGGATACCACAAGAGTGAATGACAAAAGAATCAGAAACAGAGATACTCAGAGAGAGGCAGAGACTGAGGGAGACAGAGAATGAGAAACAGTGGTTCTTTCCCAATCCTAGGTTTACCTCCTTGTGCAATGAAGCTGGGGCAATTGCCAGCCCCCACCCCTTGTAAAGAGTTCCACTTTTTTTCTCAAGAATTTAGTGCAGGGAAACAAAGAAATGTAAAATACTAAAATAAATTGAGAGATATAAAGGGTAATGAGAAAGCATGAACTCCTTTTGAAGCAAAACTACCAAGAAAAGGGGAACATTTTTGAGATTGATGATTTAGATTCTTCAGATTAATAAAATACTAAAAGAAAATATTTGAATTGTCTTATAACTATAAAAACATAGTAATAATCTTTACCTCTATATGTGCTTCCACTTCCCCTTCTCTCCCCCCAAATACAAAAAAAAAAAAAAACAGGAAAACATAGTTTTGTGCTTAATTCTAAGAATCATTCAAGTAATACTTTATTCTATTTTTTATACAAACTCATAATGGATGGGGAAAAATGAGTGCAACATTCTCTGCAGTTTATGAAGTTACCCAAACAAGACAGGGACACTAAATTAAAGGAAAAGTACCAGTCTGTTTCACACATGAATATAGTGTATACATCATAAATGTCAAAGCTATTCCATAATCATCAAAATATCATTTATTTTATCCAAGTTGTGCAAAATTAGTTTAGCTTGTAAATCAATTAATATGATTCACCACATTTAAAGGTTGAAAGTGAAAAAGTCATTGCAGAGGAATAATGTGACAGAATTCGAGGAAGTTCCAAGGTAGAACTTTACTCAGTTTGGTATTTGTTGTGTAGCCTGCCTGTATGTTCCTACTTATGCACGCTCATGCTAAATTTGCCAATTGATGTGGCTGCCTTCATGCACGCACACAGACACACACTCATAAACTAAGGCACAAACCAGTTGTATTAAGGTCCTTCATCATTTTGGCATTTGGTGGGAAAGGCATCTTTCCTAGATTCCTGAGAGCTAAACTGCAGCTTATCTGGTGACTTAGCATTGCTCTCATCCCTTACCCATCCCCACCCCTTACACACACTGCTTATGATGATTCTCTTTATTTAGAAGAGGCTAATGATGAAGGTAGAGGAAAGTCATGATTGCCTTGAAAGTTAATTAGCTCAGTACCTCATATATAAACATAAAACAAAAATCAAACTTGCAAAGAAAAGCAAAGCAAGATAAGAAAAAATAAAGGAACTTGTGACATGTGACCCTAAGGAAACTAATTATTCAAAACACAGAAGAATACTGATATTGAAAACTTTAAAATGTGCATGTTCAGGGAAATTTGGAAAGATTTACATCCTCAAAAGAATCACATATTTTAAAAAGTCATGGATGGGAATTGAAGTCATGATTGCTGAAATAAAAAATGATCAGTAGAAGGCTGAAATAAATTGTTGAAGAGCTCTCTAGAAGAATGTAAAGTTGAAAACTGCAATAGAAATTATTAGAAAAGAACATTGAGATGCAGATAATTGTTCAGAGAATATCAACATATTTCAAAAATAAATTCTAGTAAAAGTTTATATGAATTGGTAAAAATAATTGAAAAAATAAGAAAATAATGTTTTTCAGAACTAAGGAAAGGCTGTAGGGGCCACCATGACTCATTTGAAGACCCTTATGTAGACGTGACGTGAAAAATTTCAAAAGAGACTATCAAGTTTGAAGAAATGATCATAAAAACTTCAAAAGAGGAAACGCAATTATGTACAAAGGAACAAGAATCAGACTGACCTTGAACCGAGTAGCCGGACCCTAGCTCTCAGGGGAGAAAAGACTTCCAACTTTTGAAAGTGTTGCACCAAGAATTCTACACCTATTACAGTAAACACATTTTCAGACCCACAAGATTGCAGAATTGTTCCTTTCCTGTAGTCTTACTGGAAAAAGCAATAAAAAGAACCACATGATATTGGATCAGAGCAAAACTACAAAGTATTTCTCTAAGCAGGACAATAGCAAATGGAGCTGATGGAGGAGAACAAAGGAACGAAATCATGGATCACAACCGAGCGGAAGGCTTAGAAAGAAGTCCCCACATATTAAATTGTTCAAGAAATGACATTAAATATTGGATGGGAATGGATATTTTTCTTTGATGAATAAACAAAAGACAAAAACAGGTCACAGTCTAAGTAGAAAGCTAGTAGAGTGTGGTATGACTCTGGGCATTACATGATTGTATTTGATCTTTATGGTTGGAATATTCTGCTAGTGCTATAAGGTTGGTTAGTAAGATAACATCTTATTTATGTATTCATTCATGCTCCCTGGTTTTGAAGAAATATTTTCATTATTGTAAGATTTTAAATGTCACTTAATGTTTTTCAATTGGAAAACCAGAAAGAGTATGGAAGGAAAAAAACCTATAAAATGCAAATGTAAACCTTGAAGAGAGTAAACAAACCTATTTGAGAGAAATATTTTGAGAGAGAAAGATTTTGAAAGAGAGAGGGAGGGCAGAAGAGAGAGAGACAGAAAAGAAAAGGTGAATGAAAATTTAATGTTGCTACTTTATTGTATGTACTAGAAAAAGAAAATAATCTCTAAAATTGTTGGCTCAAGATATAAAGGTTTAAGTACTTGATTAAAGCTCTAAAAATAACTGAAATAAAATAGCTGTGTAAAATTTGAGATGAAGAAAAGAAAAGGAAGGAGGAAGCATATAGGGCAGATTCCCATTATTAACGGCAAAGTGTCAATAGAGATTCTTTATTTTTGATGAACCAGCATGTATGAATATGCATGTTTTCACAGTAAAAGTAAGCCTCAAAACATCACAGAGAAAACAGTCCAAAGTGATAACCTCTTTAAAGTGTAAATGAGTGAGTTGGAAACGAGTATAATTTTATACACTGTTGTATCAATATGATATAAAATTATATTAACACTTGTGTACAGTTCATTCTATATTTTAAAAAGTACAATTAAAATGATCTTGAAAAATAAAAAATAGAGGCAGAAATGTACAAGAAAAGGAAATAAATTAGGTTCAAAAGATATCTTGTTTGCAATAATTGCTTTTGAAAAGAGAAAGCAATAGTTAGGCTCAAGGTGATATCTTTGGAAATGAAGAACTATTTGAAATACATTTATTTTCTTCTCATTAATTCTGCCTCCCAATTAACTTATAATTGTTTTTTCTAGAAAAGGTAGTGAAGACGAATATTTTTTAAATTTCCAGAAAATTGCTAAACCACAGAAGAGAGAAACTGTGTGATAGTTCTTTTCATTTCACTTTGTTTTCACGGCACAGCAAGCAACTAGCCAAAAAAAAAAAAGTAAAACCTTCATTGGAATAGAAAGTAGAATTGAGTTTCAAAGGTAAATGAGAAAAAGTGTTCTTTGCTTAGTCTCATAGAAGTGAATTCTGTTTCTGTCAAATTCCTCAGTTTTCTGAGATTTTCCAATTATATCATATAATATAAAGGATGTAGAGAAACATCCTTTATGCAATACGCTAAGATTTTTTTCTTTTTTTTTTTTTGTAGGGGGTGGTGGAGGGTGCATGGTCCAAGAATCGAACCCGGGCCTCCCGCATGAAAGGTGGGCATTCTATCACTGAACCACCCGTGCACCCGACTAAGATTTTTAATAATAAAATTATTTAACTTAACAATTATTTGGGTGGGGGATGGGTAAGGAAAAGTGCTTTATTTTTAAAGAAAATTAGCTATTTGAAATGTCAACCTACATTGTTTTCTCTTTTTAGAATTCTTAATTAGAGAAGTTGTGAGTTTACAGAATAATCATGCACAAAATACAGGAGTTCCATATAACTTGCATTGGTATGGAAAATTTGTTAAAATAGATGATGATAACAAAAAATATATAATAAATAAATAAATAAAATTAAGAAATTAAAAAAAAAATAGATGATAACACTTGTTTTGTAATTCTATTATTTTCTTTTAAAGAGAAGCTTCATTTGTTTTGGGGCCCAGACCCAGTGGTTGTAGAGCTAGCCCAGGGGCTGCGGCAAGACTGAAAAACACACCAGGCATGGAAGTAAACTTGGGTTTATTAGGACTTTTGAACAGGAAAAGTTTTCCAGCAACGGCCAGCCAGATATTTACTGCTCTGCAAAGCGAACAGAAATGCACGAAGCAATATATGACTTCAGAACAAAGTTATTACACAGAATATGAGCATCAGGGGTCTAGTATAATCATTAAAAGGGCCTAAGACCAGATGTTTAAAAGGTTAGTGTTTAGGAATAAGATACAATCAATGCTGTTTTTTTTATAGTCGTAATTACCTTCTTCCCCCTCTGAGGAGATTTTTTACTTTCTTGACCTTTGCCTTTGGCTAAAGCAGGTCTGTTACAGGCTTTTAGGAGGAGGTCCAGGCATTGGGTCGCCACATATTTGTTACAACTCATGAAAAGTTATTTAAGTAGTACTATCAATGGTGTCCATAATTTGCATAAAGGGATTTTTTCCCCATGTTCCCTAACTATTTTTTTCACACATGTCTTTATTTTATTACTCAGCTACCCATATGCTAGATAAAGGGGATGTCAGTCACACAATTTTTGCAATCACGTGGTGACAAGATAAAAGCTATATAGCTATACAATCATTATCAAAGACCAAGGCTACTGGATTATAGTTCGACAATTTCAGGTATTTCCTTCTAGCTACTCTAATGCACTAGAGTATAAATATCTAAATAATGAGTCAGTAACCTTAATCATTTGTTAAATCCTAAATTCTTAATTATCCCTCCTCCCTCTCATTTGATCTTTAATCTTAAGGGATATCTGGCCAATGTCTGTTTTAACTTCTTCATGCTAGAAAGGGGTTGTTGACCTTATAGGGTAGAGGAGAACAACACACTGATGTTCTTGGAGAGAATGGTATCTCTGGGTTTCAGGGCTTATCTGACATAGGTACAATCTGAAGGCTTTATGTTTCTGAAAAGATAAACTTACAAAGTAAAACATTTATAAAGTTTTCAATAGAGCCCAGAGTATTTCTTTAGGGTTTTCGAGAATATTGTTCAACCTACATTGTTTTCTGGCACATAAACTACATTGTTTTCTGGCACATAAAATGCATTATAATGAAATTCTGTATTTAAGGAAGAAAAATACAATATCTTCATAAAATTTTCTTATAGACAATCATAGAAAAATGCTATGTACTACCTGAGAAATGTAAAATGAAATGGCACTGGCTTCAGTTTCTTTGGTGCATGCTGATTTTTATTTTCTTGTCTGGATTCCTTTAACCTGATTTGTTACATATATTCAATTCTCCTCAAAAAATACTTAAAGTTTTCAACCCAATCTTATTAATTATTTTTAAAATACCATTTTTGTAGAACATTCTGCATTCATAATAAATAACAGGTTACAAAGGTTAAGAACAAAAACAAAAATACCCCTTTCCTTCTCCCTCCCTCTTCTCTTTCTCCTTCCCTTCATTCCTCTCTAATTTATCATCATTGTACCAATAATCTCAAAGAAGAAGCACAAAAACAAGAAAATTGCTCCCTGAGTCCAAACCCCAAGGAACCATACTCAGTCTTCCCTTCTTCTATAAAACATTGGCCCAGCTTTAATCAGGGGGTCACCCAGTCATTAGGTACCCCTGATATGCATCAGTAAATCAAGCTTTTAACCTCTACTCAAATCACATGATGTTCCTTTGATTGGTCTCTCCTGTGTCTTCAGCAGCAAATCATAGAGACCCAATCAATATTTATGGGAGAAATATTTGTTTATTTAATTCCTGATGCAATCAAGGTGCCCATGCAGTTGGAAACAGCTTTCTTTACTACTTATTAAATAACTGTGTTATTTCATGCACATCTTTATGTATCACTAAATGTACTTTATGCGTTTCTCTCTCCTATGGCATACTTTTATTGACTTTTTTTTTTTAATTTGCATATGGCCAGGAGGCACCAGGGATCGAACTCCAGACCTCCAGCACGGCAGGTGAGAGCTCTGCCTGCTGAGCCATGGCAGCCGCCCCTTTTATTGACTTTTAAAATCAGTAAATCAGTTCTTTATATTTAGACATTTTTGCTATTATTGACAATGCCATGGTGAACATGCATATAGCTGAAAATTTGTTATGCTCCCTGGGTTTTCCTCTTCCTGAGACCAAAACCCTCTGGATCATGCCACTGAGTGAGTGTGAGTGTGTGTGTGTGTGTGTGTGTGTGTGTGTGTTTATGTGAGTATGCCCATACTATTTCCCAAAGCAGTTGAGGCTAGCAGTCCTTAAATATAAAACTGTTTGGTGTTTAGTATAAACAGCAATTTGAATATAGCCACTATGTTGTATTTAATATTTAAGGGTATGATAGGAACATTACTATCTATTTCAAACATAATTAGTGGATGAATTTTTCCTTAGGGTTCTGGCCCAAGAATTTCTGGTAGAAGACAAATTCATTTAATGTCAAATGTAACCCCAACTGTTACATGAAAGAGTAGCCTGATGCTTTCTCTTGGGTTGAGCTTTAGGCAGCAGTATATATGCTTGATCCCTTTTATGACGGATGCTGTGTTGTGTTACTTGCTGGGATTCGCTAACCAAGGAGCTCTGTTTCTCTCCTCCCCACTCCAGACTGGACGTGGAACAACTAGTTTCCTAGAGATGCAGAGGCTGTTGAACAATTTCACAATTTGTGAAACATCTAACTCCCCTCTTTTGACTTGGGATCTTCCTTTCTCTTTTCAAACTTTTATCCATAACTTGTGAGTCTGTTTCTTTGCTAGAAACAATAGTCCACTTTGAGCTCATTTCTGGAGTTAAAATGTTAATCTTTAGAAAAACAATATATTTTTTTAAATACTAAAACCCTGGAAGTGTAATACTGAATCAAAGACATACATGCTGACAACCTGACCTTTCAACTGAGGTCTGAATTTTTTCTCCCACATGAATGTATATGATATTCATTTTCCTTCACCTTAATAAACACTTCTCATTATCATTGTTTTTTGACATTTCTAATGGAATTTTTTTCTTATAGCAATTTTTATTTATTTCATTTGTTTTTATATAGGCTTCCTGGACATTTGCCAGTCTTTCATAGATTTGTCTATTTAACCTCTATCTGAGAACTTCTCTTTACAGTCATTATTTGAAAGAACTGTTTATAGAATGTATTCCAAACAATTTATAGTGTGCTGTTTGCCTTTTACTGTTGTTTTAACCTCATCAACAGTTAACATTTTATTAAGTCAAATCTGTCTCTGTTTATTTTGTGATTTACCCAACTATAGCACATATTTGGGCAAGCCACTTCCTTCTCTTGCTTACACTTATATTTGTCTATATTTTCTAATGGCTTCAATATGTTAAATTGCAATTATTTAATATACCTGAGGATTATTTTTTAATGTTTTAGTTCAGAAGCTCATTTTGTTTTATTCTAATATCTATAACTAAGCAATTCAGAACATTTCCACTGTTATAAAGTGCTCTACCTTACTAAATTATTTTTCTTTCTCTCTCTCTCTCTCACACACACACAAACACTTATTTTGATCTTTCTTTTACCTAATCCTTTGATCTTTTGATTCTTGCAAAACCAAAGGGTCTTCTTTTAATTATTATGTCAGTGTAGCTTTCAAAAGTCTTTCTCATTATTTTTGTTTCAAAAATTTACTGATTTTTCTCATTCCTTTGTTGTTCCAGATGAGCACTTGAATTTAATTAGGTTTTCTTCTTCCTATTAAAATTAAAAATAACTTTTGTTTTAGAAAAACAATGCATTGTTATCATAGAAATGAAAGTGATGAAAAACAGAAGTGGAAAAAACTCAATTCCACTATTCAGAAGAACCATTGCTAACAGATTTGCCCATATCCATCAAAATTCTTTTTTGAACTTTACATACATTATTTCATATAAGGATTTATCTTTCCTTTAGTGTACCTTATGTATTAATGTTATTAATAATTACATATCAAGTAATATATATATATAACTTATATGAATAATCAGTAGTCTGCTTTTCTCTTATATAGCCAATATATCATGAATAATTTCAAATATCAATAATTACTTGCATGCAAATTGGTAATTTTTAATATATTACAACTGAATAATAACCCATTTTATAGATATAAAAATATTTTATTTTTTAAATCCTTATTTTCAGATATCTAGATAATTTTCATTTTTCATATTAAAAATACAAACCTTAATGTAAACTATGAATATAGTTAATAATGCAATCATAAGAATATTTTTTCATGAATTGTACAAATGTATTACACTAATGCAAGGGCTAATAGTAGATGGAGAGGTTATGGGAGCTTTGCATTTTCTGCATGATTTTTCTGTAAATCTACAATTCTTCTAACAAAATAAAACTACACTATGAGGTTAAAAAAATGCTGCTGTAAACAATCTCTTCACACCTGTTCAGTTATTTTTTGAGAGAAATTCTAAAGATAGGAATGATCAATACCAGAAAGGAGTAGGAACCTCTTAAAAGACTTTCTCTATGTAGCGCTAAGTGCCTTCCTTAGCATTGCATTATATGAGAGTATCAAATAGTGTATTTACAAGACAGTCAATTTTCCTGCATTTTGCCCACATTGGGTATGGAAAGTAAATGTTAAAAATTAAGTCCTATGTTCTAGAATAATAATAAGATTCAACATCTATTCCAAAATTTATTTTTTATTTATTTGATCCTTTCATTTTTGTGACTGGTCAATTCATGTCCTATGTTCAATTTTTTGTACTCTTCATCTTTTAATCTATATGATGCAGCTATTTTTTACTGCTTTAAGGATTTTATTTTGCTAATTGAAACACACTCTCTCTCTCTTCCTCTCCCCTCCAATTATATTTGGTAGCCTTGCTTTTATTTTATTTATTTTTTTATAGCTGTGCATTTATCATCACAATTGACTTTTTTCTCTTTTTTGTGAAAAATAACATATATACAAAAAAGTAATAAATTTCAAATCACCTCACAACAACCAGTTGTAGAACAGATTTCAGAGTTTGGTATGGGTTATAATTCCACAATTTTAAGTTTTTACTTTAGTTGCTTTAAGATATTGGAGACTAAAAGAAATATCAACACAATGATTCAGCCAGCAATCATACTCATTTGTTAAACCCTACCTTCTCTGTATAACTCCACCATCACCTCTGATCTTTTTCCCACTCTTTATGGGTATTTGGACTATGCCCATTCTAACGTTTTCATATTGGAAAGGGCTGTCAATAATATGGGATAGGGGGATGAAACTAGATGTTTGGACAGGCTGTGCCCTCTGCATTTCAGGACTTATCTGGTCCCGGAACCCATTTGGAGGTTGTAGGTTTCTGGGAAGTTACCTTAGCGCATGGAACCTCTGCAGAATCTTATCTAACACCCTAGGTGCTCTTTAGGATTGACAGGAATGGTTTTGGTTGGGGTTTGGATAGCCTTGTTTTTTATTTTAAGTTTTTGTTTTTATGTATGTGCTTTGTCATCAGCCAAATTGCTGAATGATTCTTTTAAATCCAGTCATTTTTCAATTAATTCTACTGAGTTTACCCTAATGAAAATAACATCAGTGAATTTAAGACCTCTACTTAGTCTTTCCCTATTTATATTCAACCATTTTTTTTTTCATTTAAAATATTCCATTGGCTTCTATAGTGTGACCAAAATGGAGTCGGTCTATTAGTGTCTAACTCTTTCTTGACAACACTAAAAATCTTCAGAGAAAAAAATATGAAGGCAACTCCTTGGAATATGGTAAAAACTAAACAAAGGTAAATGGCTTGGGGGAGAAACACAGAATGTGGAGAAATAACCCATCAGAGGATGAGTGTACATTTCTTTTATCTTTCTTCTCAGAGAGTTGAGCCAAAGGTAGGTCCTTAGGTAGAGCTGCTACAGTAGCGACTAAACACTTAAAAATTCAGGAGAAACCTGATATTTATAGTCAGATAAGAAATTGCTGAGAGCTGGAAAGCATGTGGGAATACCTGTTTGCTTGTTTGTTTATTTCTCTCTCTCTCCTTTCTCCCACCAATTGAGTTTTACATAGAACTTTGGCAGCAGGTAGTAGCAGCAGCTAAAACTCCAATAGCAAGCATATTTTTGTAGCCTAAGGAAATAGTATGGGACATATTAGGTCTTAGTGTTTTGGGTTCTCTTTTTCCTCTGCTTGTTTTACCCCAAAATGGACTCTGATCTCTGGACTGCACAGCAATAGCATGATCAGCTAAAGCTCAGAGAGAAACCTCAATAGAGAACTAGGTCCCATAATTGTCAAAGAATGCTAGGAGAATTTGTGAGAGGAGAAAGGAGTCCTCTAATTGTGTGTATGAACCACTACAAATCCTTAGATCCCCTTGAGCTACATATGCATAAGACAGACTCAAATCACTATGATAAAGTCTTGGAGAATTGGACTGTCATAAAAATTAACTCCATATTTTCAGAATAATTCATGAGTGGTACATGCACAGAAACAATATAAGGCATTGGGGGGTTGAAGGGAGAGGCCTTGAAAAATTAACTGGTATTGGGACTATTACTAGGAAATAGAAAACTTGTGATCTAAATCAAACCACATTGATTTCATTATAAAACAAAACAGCCAACATTCTCCAGAGATTTTTAATAGGATTCAGTCTAAATAATATAATATTTAAAATATCCATACTGCAATCCAAAATTCTTTTACATACATACATAAAAATACATAAAATAATAGAAATTATTTTTAAAATGAAATTCTTATAACTGAAAATAATACAATATCTGAAGCAAAAATTTCATAAGATGGGTGCAATAAAGGTTGGAGATGACAGCGAAAAGAGATGGTATAGTTGAAGATAGATAAATAGAAATTATTCTTTATGAACCACAAAAAGAAAAAATGGGGAAATACAAAAACTAAATAGATTCTCAGTATTTAACATTCATACTAGTGAAGTCCAATGAGATTGATGTGGTAAAAATCCTTCAATTGTTAAACTCAAGATTGCTAAAATGCTAATTCTCCCCAATTTAATCTATAAATTCAACAAAATCCCAATTGCATTTTTGTAGATAATGAAAATCTGATTACAAAATGTATATGAAAAGACAAAAGACATGGACAAGCCAAAACAATTTTTGACAAAGAAGAAAAAGTTTGGAAGACTCAGTAGTTAATTTCATGACTTTCTATAAACCATAGTAATCAAGACAGAGCAGTATTACTGAAGGGATAGACACAGATACATCAAGGGAATACAGATTTAGACCCACATGTTGCATCAGAGGATATTTGACAAAGTGGCAAAGGCAGAGGACAGTTTTTTGTACTAATGGGTCAGAAGCAATTGCCACCCATATGCAAAAAAAAGAACTTTTTAACCATAAATTAAACATTAAACACAAATTATCTCAAATTGGATCATAGACTTAAATGTAAAGCTTAAAATTTTAAAACTATTGATAAAAACATAGGAGAAAATCTATGTGTCTTTGGATTAGGCAAAGATTGTATAGATATGACACCAAAATCATGATCCGTAAAACAAAAATTTGAACATGACCCTTGATTAGGTTTTCTCCATGGAGATGTGACTCACCCCATTGTAGGTAAAAACTTTTGAATGGAGGGAGATGTGACTTCACCCATTCCAGGTGGGTCTTGACTACTTTACTGGAATCCTTTAAAAGAGGAAGGATTTTGGAGAAAGCTTGAGAATGACGAGAGTAACAGAGGATGAAGAGAGAGCCATGAGGGCTACCAGAGCCATGACAGATCCACGAGACAAGGTCCACCACCCAGAGACCTTTGGAGATGAAGAAAAAAATGCCCCCAGAGAGCGTCATGAAACAAGAAATTGGGAGAAATAGCTAGCAGATGCTGCCATGTTCACCATGTGCCTTTCCAGTTGAGAGAGAAACCCTGAACATCACCGGCCTTCTTGAGCCAAGGTATCTTTCCCTGATGTCTTAGATTGGACAATTTTTTATAGACTTGCTTTAATTGAGATATCTTCATGGCCTTAGAACTTTAAACTAGCAACTTATTAAATTTCCCTTTTTAGGGCGGCTGCCGTGGCTCAGCAGGCAGAGCTCCGACCTGCCGTGCTGGAGGTCTGGAGTTCGATCCCTGGTGCCTCCTGCCCATATGCAAATTAAAAAAAAAAATTTCCCTTTTTAAAAGCTGTGCCATTTTTGGTATATTGCATTTCGGCAGCTAGAAACTAGAACAACTCATAACACAACATATCAGAAAAATAGATTTCTTAAAAATGAAAAAAAATCTATTATTTGAAAAATAAGAGTTAAGAGAAGGAGAAACATATCATAGAGATAACATATATACAAATCGCATCAAAATCAGTTATAAGAAAACAACTGATTAAAAGAAATGGGCTGAACACATCATCAAATAAGATATAAGGACAGCAAATAAACACATGGAAGGATTCTCAACATAATTGGTAGGAAAATGCAATTAAAATTATAATGAAATATCACTACATACCTATTGGAATGAATGAAAAGTAAAAATAAACAAAACAGATAATATTTCTAAAGGTGCAGAGGGTTTGTAACTCATAAATTGTTGGTGAGGATGCAAAGTTATAAGCCACTTTGGGAAACCATTTGGCAGTTTCTTGTAAAATTAAATGTACACTTAATCTATGACCCAATCATTTCATGTTCAGGCATTCACTCAAGATAAATGAGAAGTTATATTCACACAAAAAGCTTTCTGCAAAAGCTAATCACAGCTTTATACATGAAAATTGGAAAACAATCCATGCATCCCTCAACTCAGGAATGGATAAACAAAGAGAGGTACGTCCACATAATGGAAAACCTCACTAATAAACAGAAATGGCCTACTGACAAATGCTACAGCATCATTGGATATCAAGTGCATTATGCTAAGTGAAAGAAGCCAGACTCAAGAGGCTGCATAGTCTATGCTTTCATTTATATGATATTCTGGAAAACAACCAAAAGCAGATCAGTAGTTAACGGGCATTAGAATGAAGCAAAGAAACCATTACATAGAGTGAGAAACAGGGGATTTGGGGGAATAATAGGACTCTCTGTATATTCACTGTGGTAGTTACATGACTGTATGCATTTGTCTAAATTCATAGAATGTACACTAATAGAAAGTGAATTATTCTGCATGGAGATTCAAAGTAAAAAAAATATATATATATATATGCCTAGAACAAACCAAGATGATTAAGTTATTCTTAATCATTGAAGTGTACTTATACAGTGTACTAGCACTTAGCAGTTTTTACCAAGGTTGCATCTTCTTGTTTTAAAATTAATTTGGTAGAGTGCATAAAAACTGTTGTGGTATTTTTCAAGTGATGAATAAAATTGTTTTATTTTAGCATTAGCACCAAAAGATTATGTTGACGTGTAAGTACACAGCAGTTTAAATTATTATGATAAAACATTTTTCTCTTGTGGCTGATTTTAATAGGAATGTTGTTTCATTGTTAATGATGAGGTTTACCGGTAAATATGAACTCTCTCTGTCATATTGAATAAGTAGTATTCTATCACAATTTTACTAAAAATAATTGAGGAACATATTTTGTACTATGTCAGGTTTCTTTCGTAGATCTATCCAGAACAACTGATGATTTCTACTGTGAAAAATATTAAGATATATTTTTCATGTCATAATTTTGAATAATATGATGGTTATTAATATATTGTAATTGATATCATTTGCAAGTATTTCACTTAGGAATTTTGCAACAATACTAAAAAATGTGCTAATTTATTTAATTTTGTAAACAGAAATAGTAGATTAACCTCTTTCTGTGTGCTTCTAAAAAGTATAAATATTATAGAAATTATGACTCTGCTTGTGATTTGATTAATTTTTTTATCAAATTAATTTGTGGTGGTTTGAAGTTGTACATACCCCAGAAAACTGTGGTGGTTTGAAGTTGTACATTCCACAGAAAAACATGTTCTTAAATCTAATCCATCCCTGTGGGTGTGAACCCATTATAAACAGGACTTTCAATGAGGCCACTTCAATTAAGGTGTGGCCCACCTCAATCAGGATAGGTGGAGTTAATTAAGTTCATTAATCCTATCACTGGAGTCCTTTCTAAGAGAATGAAATTCAGAGAAAGAAAGTCACAGGAAGCAAGAAACTGGAATCAGTAAAACCCAGGTGAGAAGGAATTGATTAGGAGATACTGCCATGTTCCTTGACATTGTGACAGAGGAGTCAAAGATCAACAGCAGTCAGTTTTCTTCAGGAAGAAAGCATTGCCTTGATGATGCCTTAATTTGGACATTTTTTTCAGCCTCAAAACTGTGAGCAAATAAATTGCCATTGTTTAACCTGAACCATTATATGGTATTTGCTTATGCAGCCTAGGAAACTAAAACAAAACTGAGTGGGATGTCTTTTTGAGGTGTGTAGATTCTTACAAATCCTCTGTGGTTATGCAGAACTTTATATTTCCTTCCTCATTTTAAGTTCATTTGTTTTATTGTCAATGTTTTCAAATTTGGCTACTTTAAAAAATTGGATACTTGTTAAAATTAAATTTGAAGTAATGCATTTTCCTAGAGATCAGGTTTGACCACATCTTATGGGTTATGGTTTATTGTGGAATCATCTTCATTATTTTATGAATGAATTGCCCCTTAATGTAGTCCTACATTTTTCTTTGTAGCCCAGGATATAACTTTTTAACTTTCCATTGACTTTTAAAAACAGGTATATACTGTGTTTATAGATTGTGTTTAATAAATATGAATTCAAGGTTTTAAGTTATATTTAATCCATCTGTTTGTGTATATATATATCTCCCCCATTAATTTCTTCTATATATATACACACATATATATTTAGTGTTTATATTACTTAATGTTATTTTATTCAGTGTCAAATACTTCATATTGACTACAGCATTTGTCCACTTAAAATAACCATATTTACTTAATGGCTTTTTTTGGACATTCACCTAGTCCTTCTTTAATCATCTTGTGGACATTAAATTATTGGGTATTGTTTTATTTAAAATAAACCATACACATTATTAGAAAAGCAAACAGGGGCTTCTATTTCAATATGTTTCATGGAACAAGCATATTTATAGCCTTTTCTCTGGAATGGCAGGAATTAAAGCAGCTGGTCTGTGATTCATTTACTCTCTTTACTTGGGGGTGGGAAGGGGGAGAAATGGATACCCCCACAACGGAAACAAACAAAGGCAGGTGTCAGAGCCTAATCTCCTTGAAAACCAGACCTCTAAATAACTAAACTAATGATTTTGGCTATGAGGAAGACACCTTGTATTCCCTGGTTAAAAGATTATCTATAATAAATCAATGGAGAATCTCTGAGGTGTGACTCCCCTAACAGTGTCATAGTAGTGATACAATTTTCTGCAGAATAAAATGGAGATGTTTCCTAACTGACATGTCCCCTGCTATGGGAGGCCCTGGTAAAACCTCATCTATTAAAATGGGCCAAGAGCACTTGTCCAGCCTGGGAAAGAAGAATCTGGGGGCCATGTGTGATATCCTAGAACCCTCTCTGATTTGTTTGTGCCTCTTTGATTGCATGTATCTGAAATGACCAGTAAAGATCGGTATTGGGGTAACATCTCTGACTCATGCGAGTATGATGCAGTGATCTGATCATTTGTGAAGGTTTTACAATATTAATAATGGAATAAAACATAAATAGACACATAATTACTAAAAGCGCAGAGGCAGGCTAATCTCAAAGGAGAGAGAAATGTGCAATTCTGAGACATACAGTGAAGTGGAGACAGAAATAGAGACTATGTTGCACCTAGTATTTGTCAAGCAGGCTACAATGAGAGAAGTTAATCTCATTTCCAAAATACGGGGATACTTGGACTATGGACCCATGAGATATCATGGAGGAAGTTATTGAGTCTATAAATGAACAGCTGATCCTTTCACTCTCTTTTTCCCTGTATTACAGAATTCTGAGTTGTCAGTATTGGTAATAGCAACAGAGTCAGAGCCACAAACCTTCCTCCAGTGCTCACCCCATGCCAAGCAAGGTCCCAGTGCTTTACATATGTTTCATTCAATCTTCACACACTCTTCTAGAGTAAGTAATATTATCCCTATTCTACAGTTCAGGGAATTGAGGCACAAAGAGTTAGGTGATGTGGCTATTAACTAGAAGAACCACAATTTGAATCCAAGCAACCTGACTCCAAAGTCTATATTCTTAACCACTGCACTATTTTTGCCTCTTCCCTCTCAGTCCCCTTCCAGCAAAAAGGAGGGCACTCTGCTTGACTGTCTGTGTTTGTCAGTTTTATGTCAATTTAGTTAGGTTACAATTTCCAGTTATCCAATTAAACACTGATCTCGATGTTGAGGCGAAGGCATTTTCTGGAGGGATAACATCTACAATTGGTCAACTTTAAGTAAAGGAGATTATCTTTGATTACCTGGGTGGACTTGATATCTGCTTTAAGCCTCAAAGAGCAGAACTAAGTTTTCTCTGAAGAAGAAATTCCACCTTTGAACTGCAATATCAACTTCTGCCTGAGAGTTTCCAGCTTAGTCAGCCCCCATAATTATGAGTGTGCATGTGTGTGTGTATGTGTGTGTATGTATATGATATTCATATGGATATCCTACTGGTTGTGTGGTATAACACTGAAACACAACCCTGAATGGAAGTTTATAGATAAGACTAGCCTTGCCAATGTATTCAAAGTTTTCAAATATACTTTTTATTGTCTTGGATATTAGTGGATGTCCAATAATCACCAGTTATTTCAAGAAATTTTGCAGTTTAAAACGTAAAAAAAAAAACCCAACTAAACAAGATAAAATAAGGACAAACGTAAACCACAGAGAGTAGAGAAACAAAATGTAGAAAATCAAAAATAATTCCAAAGTAAACATTAAAACTCTTCAATTAGTATCCTCGTGGAATAAAAAGGGTGTTAAATAATGAAGTAACATTTATCTCTTGGAAGTTGAAGTTAATATTCCATAGAATATTTGGAATATAAATTTGAGGAAATTTTTAATACAGCATAATTAAAAGAAAGGGCAGGAAATACGAGGAAAAAAGTAAGAGATAAACTAGAAATCAATCTAGGAGGTCTAATTTTAAACTGAGTTGCAAAAAGAATTGAATGAGGAGGAAAACTATAAATGCTAAATAAAATATAAGAATTATCTCACAGCTGAAAGGCAGATTCCATTGCATGTGAACATAATGAATAAAGAAGAAAATAGCTGGATACATTAATGGGAACATTAAAGAAAAAATCTAATAAAGAAAAAAAGGATTATTGGGACAATAAAGTAATTCGCCACAAGAGACTAGAATCAGACCACTATTATTATTTTCTCACCAGAAATACAGTGCTTGCTAAAAGAATTGGGACCAGACCTCCAAGACTTGAGAGAAAGTTATTTCTATAGAGAATTTCATCCTTGTTCAATAAATCACTTAATAAGTTGAAAAGTCTTTCAGGCAGGCAAGAATTGAGGAAAAACATCTTCGAAGTATTTCAAAGGCAGTTTTTAAGACTATGCTCTAGTGAAACAAAAGAGAAAAGAAAGAAAGAAGATAGAAGTTATTCTAGAAACACAGCGCTCACCTTAGGGAGAAATGAACGATGATTGATGCACAATAGACCAGGAGAAGACTCAAATCAAGTTAAAGAAACCCTCGGTGCTTATTCTTTGTCACATAGAACTCAAGCAGACCAGAGATGTCTGGTAGTGCAAAACCACATTCCATAACACCAGACACGGAGGGAAGGACTCTGCTTAGTTTCCTTGGTTTCTTTATTGCTCCAAGTTGTTTGTAGAATCGAGATCCTTGTCTTTCTCATGCCACTAACTTACAGCCTCATCACCACCATTTCTCACAGGTCTGCAGGCATTCTTTCTGGGGACCTTGCCACCTAATGTCCCTAAAAATAGTAAACTCTGAGTCTTAAAATGTAGAATATAGGGGATAGTTCAGTGGTAGAATTCTCAACTGCCATGTGGGAGATCCAGGTTCAATTCCCGGACAATGCACTTCCCAAAAACAAACAAGAAAGCAAGCGAACAAAAAGCCAAATAAAAAAATTCAAAAACTGGTGCTGCAAAAATGGAATACTCACATGGAAAAAGAATGAAATGAGATCCCTGCCATACAGCATACAAAATAAAAGTAGAATATAGGGGCCTAGGGTTAGAAAGATAATAGATGTACAGACTTGTTAACAAAGTTGAAATGAAATGTATGAGAATGGATAGAAGTGATAGTAGTTTGTTAGCAGGATTATAAGTAATAGTGCCATATTGAAGGTGAATATGACTGAAAGATGTTGCAGAAAGCCATGTATCTCACCAATTAACACTAGAAATTTAAATATGTTCTTGCATGAACTATTTCAAAGGCATGACACTTGTACAAAGAATTTAACAGTAGAGGGGTATAAGGGAAAAACTACCTACTGTGTGCTATAGACTATATTTAACAGGAATACTTCACTAACATTGCAACAATACTGCGGGTAAATAATGTGGGAAACAGGAGATAAAAGGTAGGGCAAGTTTTGGGTTTTCTCTTTGATGTGGGTAATGGAAACTTCTAAAATTGAGAGTGATGATTACTATACAATTAAGTGAGGATACTGTGAGACATGGTTTATTTATCTTGAATAGAACATATGCTATGTAAATATATATCAACATAATCTGCAGACTCAAATTAAAAAAAAACAAATAAACAGAAAGATTCAAGTGTGAAAGAAAATGTGGAAAGAGGGGTGTGCTGGTTTGAAAGGATTTCTGCACCCTAGGAAAGCCATGCTTTAATCCTAATCCAATCTTGTGGGAGAAATAGTTCTTTTAAACTCTATCCAGTACTGCATGGTGGGACTTGATTATTATTATTAGATTATCTCCACAGAGATGTGACTTGCCCAATTGTAAGCATTAACTTTTGAATAGGAGATGTGACTCCACCCATTCCATGTGGGTCTTGATTACTTCATTGGAAACCTTTAAAAGAGGAGGCATTTGGAGAAAGCATCAGAATGACAAGACCAGAGCCCATGCAACCAGAGACCTTTGGGAATGAAGAAGAAATACACCCCTGGGGGAGCTTCATGAAACAAGAAGCCTGGAGAGAAAATTAGCAAATGTTGCCATGTTCACCATGTGCCTTTCCAGCTGGGAGAGAAACCCTGAACTTCATCAGCCTTTCTTGAGTGAAGGTAAACTTCTGTTAGTGCCTTAATTTGGACTTTTTTATAGACTTGCTTTAAATTGGGACATTTTTCAGGGCCATAGAACTGTAAACTCTAGCAACTTAATAAATTCCTCTTTTTAAAAGCTGTTCCATTTCTGGTATATCGCATTCTGGCAGCTAGCAAACTAGAACAAGGGCTTTATCTATTCCATATTATTAGGGTAGCAGAATGTTGCAGCCCCTCCAGAGAGTAATGTAGTGGATCCATGAGAGATTAGATATAGGCTAGCCATATGATTAAGCAATCCTGTTACTAGGAATATACTCAGAAGAACTGAAAGCAGGGAGTCAAATATACATTTGCACACTGATGTTTATGGTAGCATTATTCATGATACCCAATGGATGGGGGTGGCCAAAGGGCACACTGACTGAGGAGCAGAACAGTGAACTATGGTGTATTTATACAATACAATACAGTGCTGTTAAAAAAAGGAATCAAGTTGTGAGGCATGCAATGAGGTGAATGAACCCTGAGGATATAATGTTGAGCAAAATTAGCCTGAAACAAAAGGATAAATATTATATGGTCTCATTTAGAAAATACTTATCAGAAGATTAGGGCCTAAATTGTAAGCTCTTATAGCAGCTGCATTTATCCCTGAGTTTTAATTGTTATTTCTAAAAGCTGAGATGTTGTGCTCAATGTGTATAACCTGGTATTTCCCTGGAACTTTGGGTACGTAGGTGAAAACTAAGACTCAAAATTAGTGTTTTGCTGCTCTGAAAGTCAATAATACTTCATACAGCAACTGTTGAGCCAAAAAAGAGATCAGAATTCAATTTGACATATGAACATAGCTGATCTGGTTGGGACTAAGTTAAATCAGAATACGGAGTAAAGGATGACATTGATTGTGCTTTAGAACTACTGTATGAGAACAAAGGAAGAGTTGTTTATTTCATCCAAAATTAAAATTTTCTGTAGCACACAATCTGTTAACCTGTCTGGCCAGTTCGTTTAAACAAGCTAAACACATGGAGCCTAAAGTAGGAATGAGATTTTGTAATTCTGAATAGCTTAATGTAATACTCTGATAAACTCCAAAGTACATTGGGCAGATAATTAGAAGGTATTTGCAAAGTCCCTTGAGAACTGGAGAAAAAAATGAAACTGTTAAACTTCCCCACCTGGGAAATTCCTGATACTCTCTTAAGCATTGGAGACCAAATTAACAGACCAAGTCCTCCAGCTTGAAGCTTGTTCTTATGAAATTCATTTCTGTAACAGGGAAGCTAAGCCTACCTATAATCAGGCCTGAGTCATTTCCAGAGAACCTCTTTTGTTGCTCAGATGTGGCCTCTCTCTCCATAAGCCCAACTCTTCAAATAAACACTTTACCCTCTCCCCTAATGTGGGATATGATTTCCAGGGGTGTAAGTCTTCCTGACAACATGGGATGTGACTCGTAGGGATGAGCCTGGCCCTGGCATTATAAGATAGACAATGCTTTCTTGACCAAAAGGGGGAAAAGAAATGCAGCAAAATAAAGTTTCAGTCATTAAGAGATTTGAAATAGAGTTGAGAGGCCATTCTGGAAGTTATTCCTATGCAAGCTCCAGCCAGATACTGCAAATTGAAATGGTATGCTAAGCCCCAACCAACAGTATTCCTGAAAATCCTAAAGAATACCCAAGGTTCTATCTAAGACTATGTAATGGTTTCACTCAATTTATTTTGCAGAAACCTAAAACCTCCAGATTATTCCTATGCCAGATAAACTCTGAAACCCAGAGGTACAGTCTTTCCCAGAATAGCAACCTGTTGCATTCCCTTACCCCATAATATTGACACCCCTTCTCAATATGAAGAAGTTAGAATGGTCATTACCTAAATATTCCTAAAGACTGTGAGAAGGATCAAATGAGAGGGAGGAGTTATAACAGAGAATATAGGATTTAACAAATGAGTATGACTACTGAATCATTATATTGATATTTCTTCTTGGTCTCCAGTTGTATTAGAGCAGCTAGAAGGAAATACCTGAAGTTGTGGAACTGTAACCATAACTTGAAGCTTGTTCTATAAGTATTTGTTACAATATACTTTGAATTCTATCATTTTTCTGCGTATATTTTATATTTCACAATATAATACGTTTAAAAATAAATAAGGAACTTGGTGGTGGGATCCCATTCTGAATGCCCAAAGTTGATTTATAAGCATGTGCTTTGATTTTTAGTTAATTTTCTTGAGCTCTTTTACTCAGGGCAATACATGGACTAGAGAAAATTGTAGCCTAGAAAAAAATTATATACCAGTGACCTTGGTACTTTTGGTAGACTATGTCAATTTTGCACAGAGTGCTAAAAATATCCTGAACAAATTCCCATTCACTGAAGTCACTGGTATATGATGTGTGTCATCTTTGTTTTAAGATTTGGTCTCTTTTGTTAGGGCAAAGTTCTCTTATTTTTGTTGGATATATATATGTATATATATATCTACTACAAGTCAGATATATAAAATGTAGTTCTTATTGTTTAAAAAAAGTACATAAAACGAGATGGCAAAAACCAAAATCTAAGGGAAAAAACCAGCTTTGAAATTAAGCATACATTCCAGTATAATGAACCATATAATTAATCTAAGAACAAAATGATAAAGCCCCTAATCATACATATATTTCAAAGGGTTCTTTGTCGATTTGGTAACTAACTCAACTGTTTCATTTAATACTCCGAGTTAATGAGGGATCTCCTATTCTAACAAGACGAACATTACAGGATTCCTGTCTTAAGTCCAAGGTTCTCATAAGCCTAGAAAGCAAATGCAAATCAGTATTAAAGGAAATGTGCATGTGTAAGCATATGTATGTATATTACGTATATATAATGAAATGAGATGGACATTTGTACATTTAAATAAAGATCTACTATGCAATGGTTATAATAATACTATATAAAAGCAAAAATTTACAATCTTTAATTTGTTCTTAGAGAGAAAAACACAACTTATATAATCGAGTGGAATATATTGCAGCCAATGTATTGTAGTGCAGTAAAATAATTAAAGAAATATTGAGAAATCACCTTAGAAAGAGATCTTTTCAGTAGAATGTTCTTGGTAGAAGGCATGACAAGGACAAGAGGATAATGATATCTCCAGAGACTATGACGGTAATTGCTTGCTTATGGAATGGTGAGATACAAAGCAAAAAAATGTAAAGCTAAATCAGAACCATAATTCTTGCATCTTCAGTGTGAAATTATCAGGAAGTCATTTGAGAGTCATCATTGAAAGGTTTTTAGCACAGAGGGTCACGATCATAGCATGCTTGAGATCCAAGGGTAACAGTAGAGTGGGTGAAAAACTGGTGGTAAGGAAGTCATCGACAATGGTACAATAATCTAGATAGCTACCAATGAGAGTTTAATTTGAAATACACTGGCAACTAAGAATAAGGAGAAAGGATGTTTGTGGAACTTTGGAAAAGAAAAGCTGACAAAATTGGTGACAGATATGTCACAGGATATGAAGAAGAAAGAACCCAGGAGTTATCACCAGCCTTTGAACCTAGGTGGAGGGAAAATGTCATATTATTAAGAAAACATAAAAACCAACTGCTTTTGTTCAGGAAGGAAGAGGGAAGAGGAAGAGATGAACAGTGAGTTGAAAAACTCAAATGTGATGTGTCATATTTTCAGTTTTTCTCAAAAGTATCATTGGCTTTTCTATACTTATTTCCTCATTTCAAAATTTGTGCAAAATTACTCTGCCATTGTTCCCATTCACCTAAATATCAATGAAAATCATTGTTAAGTGAGAAATGAATCACAGTGGAATGATATTGACAGCTGTCTCTGTAGCCTGTTATTATTTGACAGTGTTCTACAACTTCATTAGTTCAACTGAATAGATATTTTGAAATGAAATGATTTAATGGTTCAACTGAATATATAGCAATTTGCATAAATTATACAAAATTCATTTATGTAACAGTGTACTGAAAATAGAATAGTGCCATTGTTAATTAATCTATATTAGTGCCAACAAAACATATTTCAGTGTCACAAGTCATCAAGGAAGCAGTTTGGCTTGAAATAGTTTGTATGATTCTTATTTTCTCTTTGAGGCAGACTTTGTTCCTAAATCCTCATCCATACAACCTGCAGAGAGCAAGGGGAATTCTGAATTGGCTTCAAAGGGATCATCTGTTTCACAGCATAAGCAGATTGTGTTTCCATTTTGCAAAAGGGACAGCGATGACACACAGGCAAGGGCATCACTGGCCATCCCTAACACCTCAAATGCATTCATAGAAATAACAGGAAATCAATAGGCATAGGAGCAAAATGGTGGGAAACACTTTCCCTCTTCACTATAAATGTTTTTAGAACAACATCCTATACTTTTTAACATATGTAATATTATATATATATAGTGTAAAGACATAGACAGAATGATGTATATTTATATATTACATATTATATACCAAATTGAATATATTACTTTTTTGGGGGGGCTTGCATAATCCAGAAATTGAACTCGGGTCTCCCACATGAAAGGTGAGCATTCTACCACTGAACCACCTGTGCACCTGAATATATTATATTTTGTTGTTTCTTATTTGTTTTATATGTTTTTTCTAAAACAGCCCCTAAATCAATAACTTTGATATATATTTAAACTGTCCCCTAATTATAAAATAATTGATAGTCATATGATTTGGAATTGTAACATGTTTAAATTCATATTGTGGGCAGGTCAACAGGCTTATTATATCTACATAAATATCAGTGTAAGCAATTTATTTTCTTATAGAAGAAAAAAGGAAAATAACATTCTTTTGTCCTTTCATAATAAAGCTACATGCACAAAACTATCATTTACAAACTATGCAGAAATAACGACAGCTTAAATAGCAATTATATTCCCTAAAGTCACCTTTATTCTTCCATTGTGGTGGAAAATGGCCCCATTTAGTTCTTATGTTCGAAATTATTTTAACTGTTTTCTATATAAATAGTAATATAGCTCAGAAGATATTTTCAACTTCTGCTACTGAATTATATTTAATTGGTATTATTTCAGACATCCCCCAACAAAGGATACAAGAGAAAGGGGAATGAAACTTTCTTGAGCAGATGCAATTAAAGTGCTGGATATGTTAAATATGTTAATTCATCCAATCCTCCCAAAACCGGTGAGGTAAATTTTTTTATAATTTAATAGATGAGAAAAACTGTAAATAACTATGAGTAATAGAGCTGAAATTCAACTGAAGGTAAACTACATTCCAATTAGAAAAACTTTTATTTAATACACTCAATCCCTTTATTTAAATTTACCCCGTGTATTTAAATTTACCCCTATCTCCTACCAGTCTATTTTTTTTTTATTTTTTACTATTAGTGAAGTTGTAGGTCTACAAAAGAATCATGCAGAAAATAGAATTCCTATATATCCCCCCTATTATTAACACCTTGTAGTAGTTAGCGTTGAGGAAAGAATATACTTTTACTATTAATTATAGTCCATGGCTTACTTTAGGGTTCCTTGTTTGTTTTTTTATGATCATGATATCCTAAACATTGATAATTCTACAGGACCTGTTCACATTGGCACCACAATTCCCTTATTTTGTGCTCACAATGAGCAGTATTTCTTTACCAGGTTGTTACTTCTCAAATGCTATTCTCCCAAAAACACTTGTTGGGACTGGATTCATTGTTGATCACCCATCTGATCACATTGTTCTCACACCCCAATGTGAATCACACACGTACATGATACGCAGGACTCTAGCCCATTCCACGAATCCAATTCCTTAGGCCCTCAGAGATTAAGGACATGCACAATCTTCTCCTTTTGCTTGATTTTCACAATGAAGGATATTTGTTGCCTTCCCAAATTAGATCCCAACAGTATCACTGAAAAAAAAAAACAACACAAAACCCTGATTTTACTACAGAAAACATCACATGCATGCTATTTAGGAAACATCTCTTTTCTAACCAACTTTTTATTTAGAAAGATAAATATGAGCAGAAGACCAGCTCCACATTTGCAGGTAGGACAAGAGGAAACTCTTAAGAGTAATTTTGTCTTTTGTTGGATCCAAAATGCCTTCTGGCTGGCTGGAGATAGCAGGAAAAATTTAGGATGCAGTAATCTGTGGCTTTTCAGGTGGCAATTGTTGTTATTAACATATATCTGGAGAGTACATTATAAAACCTCGGATGAGACAAAAATAATTCATACAGTATAATTAATATTGAATGCCCAGCATTCATGGAAATAGAAAGAGAGGCCTTGAATAGACATAAAAATTTGTAGTTGTCCTCAGAGTTGTAAGAATTGGAGAAAATAAAATGAGATGAGAAAACTCTGAGTAAAATTTCTAATCTGATTATTTTGCTTCTCCATTGCATTAAAGACCAGTATCCAACACTTTTGTGTTATACGTAAGCTGCATATTTTCATCCACCTCTCACTAAGCAGAAATTTACATCATTTCAAATAAAATAGGGTTAGCATCTGTTAGAGAGAAATTAAATGAAATAATAGTTTCATAATTTTTGCCCTAGACAAAAAGAATACTTGCTGAAAATTCATGGAGACATGTTGCATTGAATCTTATGGTTCTAGAGAACTGTCATACAATCCTTTTTTATTTCATCTCTTTCCCTCAACTGAGGGCAAATTTCATTTTCATACACTTCTAGTTCTAAAACAACACTTTCCAAAAGGCAAGGAGAAGATCAGAGTGGAGGGAAAAACTCTGACTAGA
>PVIY010005968.1:70132-90742 GCA_004026745.1 Myrmecophaga tridactyla | reverse complement strand
TGTCATAGAAAATTGTACACAATTCTGTTTTTCAGCTGTTCTAAGTGCTGGAGGAGGGCAAAGAGGAAAGCCCAGTTGGATGGTACCATGTCTCACTTAAACGTTGTGCAGGCGCAGGGCTGGTGCAAAAGCCTTGGGACAACCTGGGACAGGCTAGCACTTCGACCTAACAGAGGAGACTCTCCTGAAAAATGTGCTCTCCCCCGTCATAATTCATTGTAATGAGTGGGGAACAAAAGGTTGTGCAGGAGAGTGGTGACTGATGGACGACACAGCTGCCCCGTGCTGCAGCTGGCGCAGCTCCCGCTGCCGAAAGACATAATAAATTATTGCTCCAGGTCGCATAGTGGTAAATGAACACTTACGGCCACTATGGCAACTGGATGGATTATCGCAGCCACCTCAGGACCAGCCTGGCCTGGCATTACAAGGGAGCACATGTGTCCCCGCCGTGTTTCAGTCAGAAGAACACATCAAAGGCAGTTTGTACACAATGAAATTGCCGACAGTTGCAAGGCCCTCCTATCCACGCCCCCCTCCTCTGGTGGGGCATTTGGGCAAGGCTGGCCCAGAAGTTTCGGCCTCCAAAATGAGTGGAAGGCAGGGCCAATCTGCTTAAAAGAGTGCCTAGTTCAATGTGAAAGCTTGGAAGCTATTTGTTGAATACAATAAAATGAAGGAAGAAAGGAAATGAATGAATGAATGAATGAATGATTGAAAGAAATTAATCCATGAGTGGAATGCCAAGCGGTCTCCTAGAGAGTGCTAATTGAAAAGTGAGGCTAGAGAGGCCAAGTTGGGTGTCAGGAGCTTGAATGCCAAGGCGAGATGTCCAAGGAGGGGCAGGGGGCAAGAAGATGAAAGCAGGATATAGCAAGCTGACATGGACTAAATGGGCAAGGCCTGAGCAAATTGCATTGGTCAAGCCATTGCCAGTGACTAGACTTTTACATGCTCTTGGAGGCATGT
Source organism: Myrmecophaga tridactyla (assembly GCA_004026745.1). Lineage (NCBI taxonomy): Eukaryota > Metazoa > Chordata > Mammalia > Pilosa > Myrmecophagidae > Myrmecophaga > Myrmecophaga tridactyla. The sequence goes on along the minus strand of PVIY010005968.1, from coordinate 89,773 downwards.
TGCATGAAAAGGTTTGGTTCATTTAAGAAGTGAGGGAGGAGCCAGGTCCGCGCCCTCCCCCCCCTTTTTTTTAATCCACAGATAGTGATTGGCATTTCCAAGTGAATCTCTAGTTTTTTCAATAGCCAAAGGAAAGGGAGCAATCTCTGTGCCCTTTGGCAGGCCTAGGCAGACTTCACTGTCAATGATCCAAATGCATTCTATCACTTTTGTGTTTCCCAGTATTTTGCTATACTTTTAAAATGAATTTTTCCGTCTTGTAGTTTGTGTAAATTGGTCTAAATATATCCCATCCTGGTTTGAAGATGGACAGTATTAGTGATGCATTAACTTTCTATTTTAATTGGCAGAAGTGTTACCCTTTGGAGTTGAAATGTGATCGTATTTTACTTCTTTGCAAGTGACATCTGAGCTAGACTATTAATGATGGCAGTTACAGAGCCACTACCTGCTCTGGCTCTGAGTCCGAACATAGCATCCAGCCTTCCATTGCAGGAGCCTAATGCCACGATAATTATAAGAATTACTGTTTCTCTTAATGGGGGACAGCATGTTGTAGAGTTAGACCAGTGTTTCTCAACCTTTTTTTTCAACATCACCTCCTAAGGAACTTTTTGGACTTTTTTTTCCTTTATCACCCTTTTCCATGAAATTTTAATACCACAAATATACTGTATATGGGTATATCTGTGCTTTATGTAGAAAACAAGATGTTTTCGTCCTCCAAGAGTCCATTTTTACCACCTCAGAAGTGATACTGCCTCTTTTGAAAGGGTATGAGGTAGAAAAACCTGCTTTCGAGTCCTGTATTTGCCACTTCTTTCTCCCTAAGTCTCATCTTCTTCCCCAACGGCACATGGAAAGGGTAGTGTCTACCTCATGGGGTTTCTGGTACAGAATAAGTAATCAACAGATATTATTATCACTGTTATTGTTATTTATATCCACATAGCCTTTCATATACAGTATCTTTTTTGGACCTAGTTATGAACCTCTGATGTATGCGGGTTTATGTACCATTATTACGAATACCATCCTATCACAGAATAATTCCGTGATTTGTTCAAGGTCACGCAGGTAGTATAGTTAGTTGGAGCTGAGACTTCAGCCCAGGTGTTCTAACCCCAAAACTGAAAATTCTCTCAGTTACACCTTTGCTACCTGGTTTTACGATAACCTGAGTTGGAGTTTGGAGAATTGGAGTAATTACCCACATGAATGGGCTTTAAGGACCAATGACACATTTTCTGCCCCCCATGAGTTATGAAGACTTTGAATGGAATGGTCACACCCAGTTTCAGGAAATCTTTGATAAGCTTTTCCTGAGCTGCTTGATGGCTCATGGGGTTTAATCAGGGTGGGGCTTCTCCAAGCTTGGGAGACCTTGGCTTTCCAGCTGGATGAGGGTAAGACTTTTTTCAGCAAGATGAAAGAATTATAAAATGAGCATTAATAATTGCTCAGAGAGGAAACACTCTTGAGTAACTGCTGTGCTACCGCTCTGTACTAATGATGTCGAGGCTCTCGGGGTGAGCCAGCGGGGTGGGGGCCGTGCCCTCGCTGAGCTCTGTGAAAAGCAAGTGCAGCAGCGGAGGCAGCCCGAGCTCTGGAGCAGACCTTCAAAGAGTTCTAATTCAGGTTCCACCACTTACAAGTTGCATGCCTCGGTTTCCTCAACTGCTAAAGGAAGCTGATACCTTGTAAAGTTGAAAGGACTAAATGAGAGATTCTAACACAGAGCAATCCCTCCAGTACCTTAAAACATTGAAGACACACACCCCTCCCTTCCCAGAGCTTGCATTCTATTCCTGCTCCTTTCTAACAGTCGAGCCTTACGCCAGCACGGTACTTTGTATTTGTTGAGGTGGCTTTTCTTGGAGGGTTCTCAGAAATGGAGTCCCTGACCTCTGAAGATTTCTACAGTCTTCCCTGACCCTATCAAAGCACCTGTATTTTATCTATTAGCTGCTCATTTTCCTGACTAGCTGTGAGGTATTTAATTCTCTGCACCAGAGAAAGAGGATGTGTAGGGGACAAGAGCATTTTTTTTTAGCTACTACCACCGCTGCTGTACGGTCAAGGGCATGTGGTCCTTACTGGCTTCTCCATACAGTTGCTCTTGGGTTGGAGAGAGCTGCTGTGATCCGAGCTTGTGGTGCTAAGTGGTAGTGATGGAGGCAGGGAGGAGGCAGGAACAAACCTTCTCCCTTCCGTAGCTGTTGCTGTCAGAGGTCATCAGAGAAGGTGGAGTTTGGCAGAGGCTAAGGTCCTGACAGGCATGTAAGGACACTCTCTGCTTTGTTCAGGCTGTTTCTGGAAACATACCCCCTGTTGCTCATAACACTAGATCTCTTCCATCAGAGATACTCCATGGGTTGCATAGCACAGGGCTAAGCTTTAGAACTGGATGAGAGTAACCTAGTTTGTTCAGCTAAGAGAGGGCTCTTGTGAGCAGCCAGATGGAAAGTTCTAAGGAGCAAAGCAGGTCATGTTGCTGTCAGAGATGGGTCTTGACTTTACCCAGAAGGGCTTCCCCCGGGGTCAGGGATACTGCAGCGACATCATTTGAAGCCTGATGTCATTTTTCTGCTGGGACTTTGCAGGGGCACTCTGATCATTTCTCTCATGTGTCCAGTCCCCCATGGCTATTACCATGGTGAACCTTGAGATGGATAACTGCAGGGCAGGCTGGCACAGGAACCCTAGGAGGTGACCAGAAGCTTCAGCTGGAGATGAGTTCAATGTCAGTCTTAGTTTGCCCACCTCAAAGATATTCGGGTTGAAATTCACTTTGTGATCATTCCCTTCCCTGCTCTGCAGCAACCAAGAATGTCCTACAGAAGGGAAAAAGCTGAGTATCTTCTTGAAAAAGCTCACATCTTGGGAATGACATACCTGTGCTGGTCTCAAAGGGTGCTGTTTTCTGTTCATTTGTGCAGCATCTAGCTGGTGAAGCCCACCTCATCCGAAGCAGTGAAGGATGAAGCTACCAGTTTGAGTCTGATGTTTTATTTATCTCTACTGGTAGTTTTATGTATGGTGTGTGTTCTGTGTTTGGGCCTCCAGGCCGGTTAAGTAAAAGGCAGGGAACATAAATAAGTAATAAACAGAGTGGGCTGCCCATTTATAGACTTTAAAGATGACCTGGTTTTCTGTTCCAAAGTAAGCATTAGGGTTGCATTAGAATAATATGCATCTATAGATGTTTTTGCTGCTGCATTTGGTGGCTAATCAGGAGACATGTATTCCTATGTTATCTTTTTTATTTTTATTTTTTTGCATGGGCAGCACCAGGAATCGAACCCAGGTGTCTGGCATGGCAGGCGAGAACTCTGCCACTGAGCCACCTTTACACCCCTGTGTTATTTTTATAATAAAAATTAAGCCTCAGGCCACACCATGGGCCCTTGCTGGCACTGCCAGCACCATGAATTCGAACAGTCCAGTTTCCTCAGATTGCGTGGGATCATCGTGTTCCTTTCTGCTGTCCTTCAGTTTCTGGTTATTATTAAACAACTCTTGTCAGAGATTAACTCTGGCTTTCCTCCCAGCAAGGAGATGTCTACACAAAGCCAGAATATCCAGCCAACTACAGGCGAGTGGGTTATTTGGTATAGCACAGGAACAAATAACTGGTTGGCAAGCCAGTTCTTCACTCTTTGATGGCTTCCCTTGGCATGGGAGCAGTCTTCTGTAGTCCATGATGTAAATGCTTGTGTCCCTGTATTCATTCATTCAGAAAATATTTTCTGAGGCCCCACTATGGGATTCTTTTTTCTAAAATGGGGATCATATTAGTACCTTCTCCACAAAATTATTTGGATTAAGCGAGTTAGTATGTGTAAAGGGTCTAGAACAGTGCCTGGTACACAATTGGGGCTTAGTCGATGTATGCCATTCATTCAGCAACAAATATTTATTGAAACCTACTATATGCCAGGGACTGTTCTAAGTGCCAGGGCTTCTTCAGTGAATGAAACAGACAAAACCCCTGCCTTTATCAGCTTACGTTCTAGTGGAAGGACATAGACAACAGGTTAGGTTAATTGAATAGTAGGCTAGAAGCTAAGTGCTTGGAGAAAAATGAACGTGGAAGAGGGGTAAGGAATGCTGTTTTATGTAGGATGATCAGGGAAGGCCCTGGGGAAACTAACATCTGAAAAAGACTTAGGGAGCTTGAGGAAGTGAGCTGGGCAGATATCTGGGGGAAGAGCACGTCGGGGGGAGGGGAGAGCTAAGGTCCCGAGGCCTCAACAAGGAAGCCAGCATGGCTGGAGTGGATTGAACGAGGTGGAACTTTGAAGGAAATGAAGTCAGAGAATTGACAGGGGGCCGAGGGTGTGTGCCAGCCCCCACAGACCATCAGAGGGACGTGGGCTTTCACTCTCAGTCAGAAGGGAAGCCATGGGAGTATTGGAGGAAAGGGTATGGTGCTCTGACTCCCATTGAACAGTAGCCTCTGGTTGCTGAGTAGCAACATGGACCCTCCAAGAGCAAGGGCAGAAGCAGGAAGGCAGATCACCGGCCATTGTTCACATAGCTTCTGGCAACTCTTACATCTCCAACTGCTACCTTTTCTTCCCCGTGTGTGTTATTGGAGGCTCATGTGTCCTCTTTTGCCCCCACCCCTTTGTTTCTCACCAAGTGCAGTGAGTATAAGGAGTCTGCTGAGAGAAGGTTCAGTGTCAGATTGTGAGGGAGTCTCACTTGCTCGGCTGTGGCATGTGGGTTTTATCTTACAGGCAATGAAGAGGCAAAGGAGCCAATGGCGTAGGCAGATATGTGTTCTGGAGAGGTTGTTTTGGTGTCAGAATGGGGGGCAAATTGTAATGGGGAAGGGCCTGGAGCAGGAGGCAATTACATCTCTCTTGGTCCAGCTTCTGATGGCTCTCGGTTGCTTTCTTGGGATAGTCTAATGTAGTGGTTCTCAAAGTGTGGCCCCCGGACCAACACCATCAGCATCACCTAAGCACATTCTTGAGCTCGGTCCAGAGCGATTGGATCAGGAACACTGGAGCTAAGGCCCAGCAATCTGTGTTTAGCAAGCCTGGAAGTGAGAACTGCTGCTCTAGCCCCTTGAGAGAAAGTAGGAAGGGGAGCTTTACAACTACGCCCATCGCACGTGCACACGCACGCGTGCGCACGCACATACACACACACACACACGCATGCACGCTTATTTGGCCTCTACTGGCCCAGGGTGGGGCAGGCCCAGAGGTGCCCTTGGAGTAGTGCCGTTAGGCTGGAAGGCTTTGTGGAGGGTCTCCCAGCAAGCGGCAGGCAGCAGTCGCCTTATTAGCTGGTCACACAGAAGCAGGAGCCTTGTTAAGGCAGATCAAGACGGCCTCTCGAGCACAGCAAAACCAAACCTCAAATCTCTGCCTGGCTCGCTGCCAAGAGGGCACTGCAACCCACCCTGGGTGATGCATATGGTGTGGAGCTGGAGCTAGTGCCATGCTAAGTAGGTGTTTCTTTGCAGAAAGACTGTCAGGTGCAAACCTCCAACACAGCTATCATCCCACTGAGAAATGAGAGAGGCAAGCCTCTCCAGGGCCCTTTAAAAGAGATGTTGCATCTGGTTGATAGGAGTCAGTGCACACACCCAAGGACATTTCATGGCATTTCATCAAACTCTTCTTCCCGAAAGAAAAGCCTCTTCTTCCCAAAAGAAAAGCTTGTGGTCAGGCTAGTTTTTATTGCTGATGTGCAGACACTTCTGGGATGAAGTGCCACAGCTTTAGATAATTTTAGAACATCCATGTAGAAGTTCTGAATTCATTAATTTGTTCATGCGTGCAGATTCGTATACACAGGCATGATGGAGTATGCCATCCAGGAGGAGAGTTAAGTCACTCACATAAATGTCTGCCAATCAGAACAATAGAAAAGTACCAATAAATGATATAAGAGATCAAAGGAGCTTCCTAAGAGATGATCTGGAGAAGCTGCATGGAAGAGGGGTATTCGTTCTGGGCCTTAAAGGATGGGCAGAATTTCAAGAGATGGAGAAAAGGTACCTCAAGTGACAGGAACTGCAAAAGCATGGGAGGTGGAATGTGCACAGTGCACTGAGGCAGTGAGTGGTCGTTTGTCCAGGATATAGGGTGCAAGTAAAGTAATAGAGAAAAATGAGGTTTGAAAGGTAGATTAGGATTTGAATACCTGTCTAAAGAGTTTGGGCATGATCCTATAGGCAGTGGGAGCCAGTGGAGGCTTCTGGTAAGGAAATTGGGATGAACATCATGGTGCTAGAGGATAGTTGGGCTGATAATGAAATTGTAATGGGTAGAACTTTAGGTATGCCCTCAGAGACTTAGTCAAGGTCACAGCCCTAGGCAGCAGGAGAATCAAAGCTAGAACTAGGTGTTCTGTTTCCACAAGTTCATCACTGTGGTAGAGAATCGAGAAGCTCCTTGGTAGAAGTAGGAGTAAGCTTTTATATTAAAGGTTGCTTGATATAGAAAGCCATCAAAACTCTCCAGAAATTGAGAGGCAAGAGAGAAGGGCCACTGAGTGAATTGAAGTGCTTCTCTGATCCACAGGCCTTGTCCATCTACCAGATTTCCCTTTAGCTATGAACACCAGAGGTCCTCAGTATTCCATGCCAGCCCAGCTCCAAATCATCTCAAAAATGCCAGGGAGTCTTGGCATGGGGCTGGATCATGGGCTTGGTTCTGATTCAGAGCAGTTGGAACCACCTGTTGAGTCATTCACTGGAGCTGTGGTTTCCTGGGAGATTTCCCAACCAGTTGCCTACCCCACCAAATGGCTGGTAGCATGTGAGATCTGAAGGGAGCCGCCTATTCACCATGCCATGGCTTCAGGCAAACTCAAGTTGCACATCCTAGCTGTTGCATGGAAATTGTCTCCTTGCTCTGCATAGAGAAACTTGGCACTTGTCAGCAACACATAAACAGATGAAACTTTTCTACTTACCTGTCAGCTATTTGATCATAGGGAGGCCTCAGCCTCTATAGAGCCCAGCTATGAAAGTGAAAGCTTTAGGTGAAATTGCCAAAGACCCTTCCAAACTCTAAAACACAATGGATCCTTTTTATTAGACTGCATGAACAATTGTGATTTCTGAATGAATTGAAAGTTCCTAATGGTTTCTCCCCAGGAAGGTCAAGAATGTTCTAGTCCGAATCTCGCTTGATAGAGTTTGTAAGAATCTGTCTTCTCCTGCACACCACATGCCTGAGGTTCCTGGTGGGAGTGAAATTTGGTCCAAGTCTGCTCATGGCCCCTCCATTTCTTACATTTTTTCCATTGCCCCCCAAGCAACTTCACCTTCTCAGGTCTTTCAGATGTCCACATGGTTAGAAATGTTCAAACACTATACAGTCTTTCTACTCTGGGGAATACAGTAGTTAATTTTTCATGGTGAATTCAGAGACATTGGTACTTCTATATTATTCCAAACAGAGGGTACTCCCATGCCCCAATGTTGGATCTTATTTTGTAGAAAACATCTCTTTACTCAATATTTCTCTGGAGGTTGCTTTTAGAATTCAAGATTAGAAGAGAGGTATCCTTAAATCCTGTTGGTAAATTCCAGACCTAATCTTCCTGTATTTAGTTTTGGGTTGAGCTGAGTGCCAAGCAAATGCAATAGCTTAACAGGGCTAATACTGCTATATTATTATTAGCAATATTCCTAAAATCGCTATAATGTTGAGATAATAAATATTTATCTGGATAACTCAGTCAACTGCCTTGAGCTTGAGCTACTACCATCACAAGGCAGAAGAGCTTGAGAAGAAGGCTGAGATTTATGCCAGACCATCTTCCTTCTTTTCCCTCCCTACATTTGTTTATGAGTTACATACAGTGGGTGATGACCCATAAGGAGTTCCCCTGTAGAACAAACTTTCTCTGCTCAGGGCAGAGGCAGTTTTGACCCATAGAACATATTCAGGTACACTAATAAGTCTTGGCATTAGGCACAAATCTTCTGATACCAGTGCTTATTTTCTGGAGGCAAAAATAAGGCCACGTGATGAAAAGAAAGAACTGACTCCAGGAGTCTGGGAGATTGGCAGAGCTAAAGCTCTGGAAGCTGGAGCCAGGCTTCTCCTCTCCCCACCTATTCCCCCTGCAGCTCTGAGCTGCGTTTGGGTGGGAATGGGGAGTCTAATGGTGGCAGGGGTCCGATGGAGACCTGTGGCCTGCCTCTTTCCTTCTGTGATGGGGGCTCTGTGCCTCTGGCATGGCTGCTCTCCTCCCAGTACGACTTGGTGCTTTGTGCTCCCTGAGACCTGCCTGGCACCCACCTGCAGGCCTGTAACCTTTGCTGCTGCTGCTGCTGCTGCTGCTGCAGGCACACCCATTGCTTTCCCATGTGGGGATTTTTTCACAGACTGGGAATTCTCCTCAGACCCTAACCAATCAATCCCCTTTCCATATGGCTTCCTTTTACCAACATTTAACTGTGTATGTGTCTCAGGATGAGTCCTTTTCAAAACACTAAAAAGGGGGATCACCCATGTCCTTTTACCCTCAGAGAACAGGCCACTTTCTGCCTTATGGAACCACCTGCCCATCTGAATGACAGCCTTAAGAAAGACTCTAGGGGCCTCCCTAAGCCCTCCCAGCAGCACCAGCCCCTGGGGTGGGCCATGGGGCTCAGAGATGAACAGCCCCTGGTCTCTCCTCCCAGGGCTCACAGTCAGTCGTGGTCCAGCTGGGGAGCAGGTGATGACAGCCACCACATGCTGAGTGTCACCAGAGAGCTGGGCGCCCATTGCAGCATGGCAGAGACTGGGGAACCTACCTATGTTTCAAGGAAGGAATGTAGAACTCTCTAAGTTCTCTCATGAATTCGTCCCAATTACTAGGCTGTCTCAGTTCCAAAGTGGGAAAAGGATTTCTCACGTCTGAATGTGTTCACAACATTAGCAGGCAGAGACTGAGACCTCCTAGCCCCTTGCTTCTCTTTGAGTTGTTTTCTTTTACAACCTCAGGGCTTTCTTCTCTTAGAGAATTTGCCATAGCCTGCCACCTGCTGTTGGGTCCCTTGTGTATTTGTCTTCTGTACTTGACCTGGGAGGTCAAGGTCAAAGGACCATATCTTATTCTCCAAGGCATCTCCCAGCAGTGCCACATAGAAGGTGCTTAAGGAGTTGAATCTCTCTGTCTTAACTGGTTGTACAGATAAACCTTGGGAATGAAGGTAGGAGGAGATGCTTCCTCCTTCTGCCCAGAAGTGACTTAATAGAGAACACCCCAGGGCCTTGCAGTGTTTACTAGCTAGCAAATAAGTCGGAGTGGGAGGAGACTGGTATATCAGGTCTTATGTGCGTCAAGTTTTTAAGTTTGTTGATGCTTTCTAAAATTCAGATATGCAGGGATGGGCTATAGCTGCACTGTCCAATATGGCAGCCACTAGCCTCATGTGACTATTTAAATTTCAGTTCTGCTCTCCTACCAGCCACCTTTCAAGCACTCAGTAGCCCTGCTGGCTACTGTATTTGCGCAGATCTGGAATGTTTCCTTCAAGGGACAGCACTGGAAATTCCAAGCAGCATTTCTAAAGCATGGTCCACAAATCTGAGTTACCTAAAGGCAGGGGGAGAGGAGAACTAGTTAAAAGACACATTCCTGGGCCCTTCCCTAGACCTCTTGAATCAGACTCCCTAGGGGTGGGGCCTGGAAATCTGAATTTTAAAGAGCATTTCCAGATGGCTATTATGCAAATTCATATTTGAGAATCCACATTCACAGGGAAGCTAGACGTTGAATAAAGAGTCTGGAAATCCTCCTGATATGGTGATCCTAAGTGTCTGAGATGTCTTGTAGCAGTTTGTACTGTAGTGTAAGATTTTTCTACCCAGCATTTCCAGGAGTGTGTGACTGGAGTTTCCAGATTGGCAGCTAAGGGTGCCCTATCAGTAAAGCCCTGACCATTCTTTTACTGAGTAGTAAATAATGAAGAAAGAGGCTGTTCTAGCATTATCTCCCTCTTTCCTTTTGCAGAACCAGGAGGATGGAAATAACCTCTTTGCTCCCCTTGAGCATGTTTGAATCACAAGTACCTTCCCTCTAAAACAAATTTATTTCCCGCTGCCTTCATGCCAACAAAGACCAGCCAGTGATGAATACCAGACTTCATAGCTTATTTGTCAAAGCAGCACACCTGTGAGGATTCCTGTAGAAGATAAATTTTGTTTGGGGAGGCGGGGGAGGGGGATGGAAGAGGAGGGACCTGGCCAGGAATAAATCTTAACATGTTGCACCAGACTGTGAATGAGCGTTTGCCTCACAAGGCTCGCCCTTCTGACAAGATATGATAAATTACCCTCTTTGTTGACACCTTCATTGGGTTATTTATGGCTCATTAATTGAACTGAAAAGGGGACTTGTAGACCCAGCAGGGGCACTGTACAATGCTCCTCCAGTAGCCCAGCTCAAAGAGATGAACAAAGGAGGGAAGTGGAGGAGGGGAGCACGCAAGTGTTTCTGCTCCTTGACTCAGGATGCTCTTCACTGCAAAATTCGAGTTGTGTTAAAGAAACAAAAAAAAGAAATCTTAGTGATCCAAGTGAATCTCTCTTGGGATGATTAGCTGTGCATTTCACACCCAAAGCGCACAGTGCTGTCTAGAACCTTCCAGAGAAGCCTGTGCCTAAAACCCCGGGAGTTATTGGCAGCATTGCTTCACACTTGCCTAGAAAGTCAGCATGGCTTAAAGGAGGAAGCCCTCAGCAGACTTGGCACAAGCCTATTGCCTCCACACACTCGCTCTGGGACTCTGGGGGCTCACGTGATCTCTCTGACCATCAGATTTCTCCCCTGTGAAGTAAAAGGATTGGATTGGATGATCTCAGAGTCCTTTTCAGTTCTAAAGGGTCTAAGAAAATAAAGAACAGTTTGCTCTTCACTTCCCATTGTATTGGTTTAACACCTCTATTCCTGGATTTTGATTAATTTTTTCAATTGGCAAATAGTATTGACTGAGCTCCTGTACACCCAACAGTGTGCAGACAGTTGGACTTTGCAGTTTTGTTGTTAGTTCCAGGAACTTCCAGTCTAGAATTTTGTTTGGTATTTGGGAGCTGATTGACACTTAAACTATTAAGAGGATAATCTCCTTTATGTGACAGTGAGGGAATATGCCATATTTACAGCTGTTGTGTGTGAAAGGTTTCTACACGGTGTCAGGTCCAGGAATACATTGTAAAAGACCTTTAAAGAGTCAAAGAGTCAAGTATTCTGGCTGTTGCTCTTTCCTTCCAGAAGATTCTATCCTGTGGACTGTACTTATGAATAAAAGGAATGGCAACATGATTTCATTTATCATTCTATGTGTTCACCGTTTAGCAATTCTTTTATTTCACAAGATGTTATTGCATGTTTACTTTTATCTTTGCATCAGGATCTGTAGTCTCCAAGATGAATGATATAAAATTCAAGAATTCAAGGCAATTATACACTGGTGGGTAAGTAAATGCACTCCACAGTTATTGAGTGGTTTTATAGTCATTTACACGAGCTATGGGAGTATATGGAAGGGAGCATAACTTTGTCTGGGGGCTTGGTAAAGGCTTCCAGGAGACTTAGTCGGGGTTTTGAAGGTAGATTAGGAGTTTTCCAAACAAGCTGTAGAAGAACTTATTCCAGATAAGACAAAAGCACAAGTATATACATCAGTTATTTGAAAAATTGCAGGTTTCAGCTGGCTGGAATATAGGGTCCACATGAGTTTAGGAGGTGGGAAGCATAGTGTGGGAAGATGAGGCTGGCACAGGATTTGAAGATGCTTATGTACGATGCTGAGGAGGCTGGCCTTGGATCTAAAGGAACATTTGAAGAATTTATTCAGGGGAAATTAAGGTCAGATCAGTGTTTTAGGAAAATCCTCTGGTACCAGGGTGGAGCAAGCTTCAGCATGGAAGAGATTGGTGTAGGAAAAACCTGTTTGATAGCTACTGCAATAGTTCGAGCAAGAGAGAATATAGGCCCCAAACAAGGGCAGGTCTGTGAGGAAGGTGGAGGACTGGGAGCTAGAAGACATCGGTTCTAATCTGGGCTCTGTCAATATCTAACTCAGATTATTTATTTTCTGTAGGATGTATAGTCTCATCTGTAAATGAGGATTTTGGACTAGATAGTCTCCAAAGTCCCTTCTGAATGTCACATATCTACAAGGATTAGGTATTCTATTTCCCCTGTAGTTAGAAGCAAGAAGAAGGAGGAAGATACAGTGACTGAATTTAGAAATGAGGAGTGCTATGTAATAACAATAATTAAATAGCAGCTACTTACTGTAGTGATTAAATTAGCAACTACTTACTGCTAAGTAAGCAGTACATCTGCTAAGGATGAAGATGGGCCAGGGTGATGCCTACTACAGAAGATAGTGGGGAAGTCCTTTGCTTCCAACCCAAAGCTCATATGGTAGAGTTTCCTTGGGACACACACTTTGCAAAAAACCTTTTCTGCTTCAGGAATCATTCACCTAGAAGCCCGAAGGGAAAGGTCTTAGGAGAATTGCCCGCAAATGCTGAGAGGGTCACATCTGGTCAGTTGGGTGGGAAGGGTAATCATGACTATTGCATGCTAAGGAATTCACTTCAACTCTTTGGAAAGATCTTCATTCTTTCTCTTTACCTTCCAAGGCTACCACTAATTTTTTTGTTGTTCCAAAATGAAAGAAATTATTTTCTGATATTAAAAAAGTCCATGCTCATTTGAATTTGAATCAAAAGAATTCAAACTGTAAAGAAAAGCACAAAGAACAGATAAACCTCACCCCAAATCTCAAAATCTAAGCTATAACACTTCCCTAAGGATTCTTCCAAATCGTATCTCTATGTGTATATATCTGGGTATATTGATACATATGGGCTTATATCATGTAAACTGTTTTATTCAGTCAATATCTTGTGGACATCTTTCAGACATATTTGTGTATCATTATTTGTTATGATACATAGTATTTCATTCATAGATAAAATATAACATATTCCAATGATATATCAATGCTAATGGACATTTAGATTATTGCCAGTTTTTATCTTATAAACAGTCCTTAGAACATCTAATAATGCATTTGCCCAGTGATCTGCTAGAAAAGGAAGTTTAGGGACAAAGTATAGGCATGCTCAAAAAAAAAAATTGCTACCTATAGCCAAATACACTCCCTGGAAATATTTACCAGTTTACTTAAAATGTAATTGAATGTTTTGTCTCACTAATATGCTATGGATTGAGGTTGGGGGGCAGAGTAAAGGCAGAAAGAACTGTGATCTTTCTGATGACTCTGTTTCCCCCAAGTGCTGCTGTGTTCATAAGCCTGATGGAGACGTAAGACTTTGCCAAGGGCTAATGGAAAGAAAGGCGAAGAGAGCCAGGGTGCAAGCTGATGCCAGGTCAGATAGGAGCCTTCCAGGTTCAGCTCCAGGATGGCTGAAACCGAGTCTGGGGACATTTGGCTTTTGAAAAGTGATGTGTCACTACATACACATGCCATAACAAACCCAGATATGGAGAGGCCTTCAAAGTGTTGCAGGATAGCTGTCTAGTTACATTACCTTCTTCCAGGCTCCAGAGCCGTGTTTTCTGGTCACTGATGTGGCACCCTTTTGGTCAGGATTTTCAAGATCTGTTCCATTTCAGTGTGTTCCATCCCTCTGCCTTCATGTTCTCTCCATGCATGTCAGACCATCCAGGCCAGACAGTGGGTCAGTGTTTTTGGGCACCACAGACTACTTTAATGTGGTGTGATGAATCGATCGAATTCTTCAGCTGTTCTGTTTCCATTCATGGCAAATGCAGTGTTTCCATCCATTTATTCCTCCACTCGTACATTAAACAAATATTACTGAGAACCTCTTGTATCGTGAGCGCGGTGCTAGGCGCTGAGCAGAACACAAGCAGGAACAAGTACTTCCAGGCTTATGACATTTTGAGCAAGAAGGAATCTTGATACTCATGGGGTCCAACCATCTCCTATTCCTGTTGAGGAAACTGAAGCCTTGAGAGGCAACGCGCTTCTTCCCAGATCGCCAGTCTGCTGATCACTCCACAGGCTGGGCATTGAGTTCTTTTTCTGAGCAGTGTTGCCGGAGGGCCAGGGTTCCATGTTGGCCTCTCTGGGGATGGCCACGGCTGGCCTTTGAGGACAGCCAGTCAGGCAGAGCCTGGAGCCTTTATGATGGGGCCGCACAGACAAGTGATTGTCAGCGCTGTGAGATTGGGAGGTGCAGGGCAGACACAGCAGTGTTCTGTGGCCCCTAACAATGCAGGTAACTTGACATCTCTTACCTGGCCCAGCTGGTTGAACTGTCTCCTTTGAGTTTGAATGCAGAAGCCCGTAAATTGCCCCGCTTGGAAGTAGATCCTCTTTAGAGAGGACAGACTGTCTGAAGGTGACAAACTCTGAGCTGGGAGGCATTCCAAAATTGTCAGCTTTCAAAAAGTGCTATTGAGAGAAATGTTCTACCATTGTGGTTGCAGCTAGGGTCTGTGCCAGGGTATGGAGGAGATTTTTCAATCATTAGATCAACTTTGAGTCCTTGAAAATGGCAGTATGTCTTATCAGTAATCAGTCCTCATATACCTACGATCATTATAGTCTATACAATATTTTCACCATGTTACCTGGTTCCCTCCTTGTGCACCTGTTGTATCAGTGTCTACCCAGTTTCGTTAATGAGGAATTTGTAGATGGAACTGTTGAGTGGCTTGTCCAGGGTCCTTGACCTAGCAAGAGATGGAGTTGGGATTTGAAGCTTGGTTTTCTGACTTCATGTCCAGCTCTTTTCCCCCCATCTGCCTTTGTAGGCCCCTGTGTTTGAAGACTGGTCAAGCACAGACATGGCCAGCTGAGAGGGTCGGCAGGGAAAGAGGCCCTTCTGTCTGGAGATTTGAAGGTGGGTTAGGGAAGACAATTTATTCTACCACCAAACATTCATTCCTTTGGACCCTGGAAGCTTTCTGTTGTTCAGAATTCCCCCTTAAAATGCAGGTCTCCACTCCAGTGAGTTAAAAGTGCAGTCATATATTCATATAATAGAATTCCATACAGCCATTAAACATGATGGATAGAAGTACGTTTATGGACATATAAGAAATATATTAACATAGAGGTATATTTAAAAATCTGGAAAGTCTCTATAATTTAAAATAGCATGTAGTAATTTTCTTCTTTATTCTAATCTGTATTTTTATACTTTTATACTGTAATCATATATTAATGGTACCATTAGAAAGTTTAAAAATTTAAGAGAAAACTCATCCCAGTTGTGTGCTTAATTTTAAATGAGTGATAAAGGACTGAATAAATGTAACTCAACCCCTCCCTCCTGCTCTCCCAGCGTGCATAAGGGTCACACTTTAAGCCTCAGAGAGTCATTAGTTAATGCCTTCAGGACATGAGTTGTCAACAAGCTAAGAGCCAGAGTTCTCCTTTTCTAGAATGGGATGCTACGTAGGCTCCCAGAATGGGATGTGGGATGGAGGGAGAAGAAAGAAGAGCAAATGCCACTTTCTCGTGGTGACCTACCCGTGCTCACCTCTGGAAGCACAAAGCCCTGCACTTGCACATCATAGTGCCCGCCTCACAGCTGTGCAAATGGCAGAGTCAGACATGGGTTGACGGGGAAAGAGATGCTTAGCCAGAGTGACTTAGTTCCATCGTGTCTGACACCCGGCCTGCCCCGTGGTGAGTTACACAGGATGGGTCACGTTGGCCTTGTGGGTGGGACAGTTGCCACTGCAGTTGGTGGTGGGAATGCAATGGGAAAAGGGCAACTGGCAAAACTGTTCCATTGCTGTAGATTGTTCTGAAAGGCATCAGCCCTCTGTTTAGCAGTTCATTAGTCTTCACGTGGGAAGTAATGGATGGAACGATACAGCGGAGTAGTAAGTAAGGTAAATACATTCTAAAATTGTAAATCTTGTTTAAAATGTTAAGAAGAGACCCTAGAAATCATCTGAAGCCCCAAATGTTAAAGGACTTGCCTTAGGTCTTCCCAGGAGAAGACCCAACTTCAGACCTCTACATGTGCTTTTCGCACATTCTCTGTTCACTCCCATTCACTAATTTATCCCCAAACCCATTTGTTTTAGGGCCTTCCATGTGTCAGGCACTATGCTGGGATGGGGGGATACACAGATGAATAAAAGGAGGGCCCTTTCTGTGGGAGACTTGTGATTTAGTTGGAGGAGAGAGGAACGTTACCTGGTTATTTATTTATTTATTTTACCGGTTATTTAATAAAATACAGTAAGATGCATCTCTGTGCCAGAAACTGTTAGATGCATGCGATCCAGGAGGCAACCTTTTCTTTTCTTTTCTTTTTAAAAGGAATCAGCCCATGGGAAAATCCTGCTTGGGTATGCGGTACTGCCTTTGGTCATATTTCAGAGGAAGGGATCCAGTATGCAAGATGATGCAAAGGGGATGGAAACTAAAGCTTCTTTAGGTATTGTTGAAAGAGCAGAGTAAAAAGATACCAAGTACAAAATATGTATCCTGTCTGCCTAATTTGGGTAGTGCATTTATTTGAGGACCTTAAAACATTTGTTTCATTTAAATAGCTGAGACCAGATACCTTGCCTCTCTGTACAGAATTTCCTCTGTATATTGTGTGATAATAGTTGCTACTCTTCAATTTGTATTCACAGTCTTGTGTTAAGGGTTCTTTCCTTTATTACATTTGATCTAGCTTTGACAGTGACAGCAGCTGTCTACAATAATTTAGAACAGTGCACTAGACAGAACTCTGGATGTTTCCAAGAGACCTCAAGACAGTACCCCCTTTCCTTCCCCACAGATTATTCTGTGATTGGTGGCCAAATGTCATAGAAAATATCCCTATTCATCACCTTGTGTTGTGTTATAAAGAGAATGAATGAATATGAAAATACACCTTGTTTGAGTCTTGATTTGAGCAAACCAGTTAGAAAAAGACATTTGAGACAATTAAGGAAACTTGGTTATTAGTATAAATAGAAGTAGTAGAAGCAGAAGCATTTAATAATTTTTTTTTAAAAAGTGTTATTTCTTAGCTATGCAAACTGAAGTATATATGGGTGAAAGTATCTACCTTTAAAATATGCTATTAAAAAAAAAGGATGTTTGGGAGGCAGACAGAGCTAAAACAAAACGGCCCTAGGTTGATAATTACTGAAGCCAAGTGAAGGGTGCTTGGAGTTTGGCATACTGTTGTCTTTACTTTTATGTATGCTCAAAAATTTCCACATTAAAATGTTTTATAAAAGAACGAGTGACTGGATGTTGGCATCAACCATGTATTAGGTTCAGGTTCAGAGCTGGATGGTCTATGTACATTGTCTTATTAGATCCTCAGAACAGGCCTGTAAGTGGTTTGCATTATGCCAGTTTCTTGGATAAGGAAGAAGCTTTAGCCTAAAGGTGATATGATGGTGAATGGCAGAGAGCTGGCAATTGAACCTTGAGCTTTGTCTTTACCTTTTTATTAAAGTGTAACACGTACACAGAAATATGCACAAATCATATTGGTACAACCTGATTAAATTTTCCATGCACATATTAAGTAACCTATACCCAGATCAAAAAAACAGAATAGTTACCAAGATTCTTGACACTACCTGGTTACCTTGCCAGTTACTCTCCCTCCACAGAGGTAACCACTAACTTGCCTTTTAGCCTCACAGCTTAGTTTTGCATATATTTTGAACTTTATATAAATGGAATCATGTGATATATACACTTTGGGGTATGTCTTCTTTTGCCCAACATTGTACTTGTGAAATCCATCCACATTGTTATCTCTGTTTCCTTTTCCTTGCTAACTAGTATTTCATGGTAGAAATGCCCATAATTTAGCTATGCATTCTGTTATTGAAGAGTTGGTGGTGTTTTCCACTTTGAGGTTATTACGAATAGTGACTCGATGAACATTCTTATATGTCCTTGGGTGGGCCTAAGTATATGTTTCCACTGGAAGTTTTACTAGGAGTAGAACGCAGGGCCTGGATAGGCACACGTTAGCCAGGAATACAGGCTTTCTTCTTTCTGTGAGATCACACATTTGTTTCTAAAAGTAGATTAAGAAATTACTTTTAGGATTAATTCCATAAGACTGAGCAATAGCATGGGATCCTGGAATGCTCTGAGAGAGAACCAGCATTAGGATTTGAACCTTGAATATTCTGTTCTAGGATTGATGAACCAACCTCGTGGCCCAATTCAGGCTTTCAGGGCTTCATTTGTCTTCCTTGAAATAAATTTAATGTAAGAAAAGCACACTGTTGGGAGGCTGCCGTGGCTCAGCAGGCAGAGCTCCGACCTGCCATGCTGGAGGTCTGGAGTTTGATCCCTGGTGCCTCCTGCCCATATGCAAATTTAAAAAAAAAAAAAAGAAAAGCACACTGTTCTGAAGTTTCCTGCATGTGATTTGATATAGTGACATGTCATTCAAGGACACCAAATATTACACAGCAGAGAAACATGACTGTCTTGTCTAAACCATCAGATATACATATGTATATGTATCTATATCTGTATCTATATCTATATCTATATATATCTCAAACAGAAATGTCAGTAAAATCCATCTTGACATTTAGCATATGTGAAGATCTATCAATATTATAACAATGGTGTCGTAGCAATTTCATTGTGAAAGATGGAAATAGCTATTGTAATAGCTCATGTTAACAACAGGTCCCAGGAAATGGCTTCTCCCCTTTCTTAGGGGGTCATTCTCATCCTTCACACCCATGGCCTCCCTCTGTTTTTCCTGAGAGCCAAATTTGGATGCTGGTAAAGTCTGGTGACCTGAGGCCTGAGAGAGAACTAAAACGGGCAGCTCCCGACGACAGCTGCAGGTGACGGTGACAATCTGAGGATGTGGACGGTATGGTGGAAAGAATGTGGGCTTTCAGTACGAATGAGTCAGGGTTCAAATTCCATGCCAACTTCTTATTTGACCTTGAAAAAAATCACTTACTTCTGGGCCTCCACTTCCTTATCTCTTTAAGACTATGGATGATAAAGCCAACCTTAGAAGAAAGTTAACTAGAAAGATGTAGAGGGGTGGATGATAAAATGATTAGACAGATAGACAGACAGACTGACCACACATAGTAGTAGGCATACTTCAGCATGCAGAAAATATCAGTTGCTTTCCTTTGCTGTCTATTAAATGTGTTCCAAGTTATTTTGACTCTCTCCCAAAATCACCCAACTCCAAGGTCTCCA
The DNA here is from genome assembly GCA_004026745.1 of Myrmecophaga tridactyla. Taxonomy (NCBI): domain Eukaryota; kingdom Metazoa; phylum Chordata; class Mammalia; order Pilosa; family Myrmecophagidae; genus Myrmecophaga; species Myrmecophaga tridactyla. The sequence continues at coordinate 70,581 of PVIY010005968.1, read as the reverse complement.
GAAAAAAGCCTTGTTTCTGCCATCGAGCCTTCTGGATGTTATGGTTAGTGGGGTGAGATGCTGCTGCTGAGGCTGTGGCAGTGCTGGTGAAGGACCAGCCTCTTCTTCCTTCTGGTCACAGCCCCTTCCTGTCCTTCCATTATGTGTAAGGATGGCACAGGAGGGAGCGTGAGCCATCACAGCTCTTCTGTAAATTCTCTAAGATTTAATCCTGTGTGGTTGATCTCATTATTTGCTTATTTTTTATTCATTGATTTTTTTTTTGTTAACCCAACCCCCATCCAGAAATTTCATAATAAAAGCACAAGTACCAGAGACCAGGGTTCGATTCCCAGTGTCTGCTCATGCCAAAAAAAAAAAAAAAAACAAGTACAAAGTTATCAGAACAATTTACATAAAATAAAAACAGGTACCAAACCATAAAGAAGAAAAGAAAACTATAAGGAAAA